>WEKX01011386.1:240644-310467 GCA_013390025.1 Pitta sordida
GTGAAGAAGTTATTCTCCCTCTGTACTCAGCACTGGTTAGGCCACATCTTGAATACTGTGTCCAATTTTGGGCTCCTCAGTTTAAGAGGGATGTTGAGGTCCTCGAAAGTATCCAGAGAAGGGCGACGAGGATGGTGAAGGGGCTGGAACATAAGCCCTGTGGGGAGAAACTGAGAGAGCTGGGGTTGTTTAGCCTGGAGAAGAGGACGCTGAGGTGAGATCTTATCGCTCTCTACAACTACCTGTGACCAGTTACAAAATGAGAGGACACAGTCTCAAGCTGCATCAAGGGAGGTTCAGACTGGACATTAGGAAGAGCTTTTTCACAGAGAGGGTGATCTCTCAGTGGAATGGGCTGCCCAGGGAGGTGGTGGAATCACCGTCTCTTGAGGTGTTTAAGGGAAAACTGGATGATGCACTTAGGGCATGATCTAGATAATGGGATGGTGTGTTGGTAACAGGATGGCAATAGGTTAGGGAACAGGCAATAAGTTGGACACAATGGTCTCTGTGATCTTTTCCAACCTTACTAATTCTCTGATTCTGTGACTTAATTTGTAGGAAAAATTTTGCTCTGGCATCTTAGCTGACCTTGAGTATCAGATTCCTACAAGGAAACTCAGAATCCAGGGAAAAAGGGGCACCTTTCTCTGACAATACTTCTCTGTACTGATTCATCTAATTTGTGAGATCCTGGTTGAATAGCACAGGAATCACTCAGCTTTCCTGCTGCCTGGGGAGTGCCAGCTTGGACATGGAACAGAACTCAGGCTGTTTCGAGTTTTGGCATTGCTCCACTCTTTCAAACCAAGTTTAACTCTTTTATTTTTAGTAAATTCAGGCCACCTGTAGGGCTTTGATTTAACCAAATCAAAAAAGATCTACATAATATGGAGCTTACCTGGGGGTGATGTGACAGTGAACACAAGCCTCCAGTTTGTACCTGAGCTGGAGATGGCCAGACTGGAAAAGCTTGCACATCCATCTCTGACCTGCACTTGGGTGAGCCCTGGAGATTCAAAAAAAATTACATTACAATAAGCAGCATCTAGATAAGTAGCACTTAAGGACCTCATAGAATCCTTATGACTTTAAGGGAACTTCAGAAACCCTATTTTTTTTGTCCATCCTAATAATAAGCATTGTGTCTACCCCCAGAAATATTTACACAGAGTTAGGTCTTCAGAGATAGCTGGAAAGCAAATTCCTGAGGAACTGGGAGACTTTAGCTTCTAAATGTTGGTTCTTTGAGCTCATTTTGAAATGGCATTTACTGTACAGGTAGTGGGGGTGTAACATGAAAACAGATTTTAGGGGGATTAGGCAAAGGTAAGAGGAGCTGTACAGATGCACTAGAAAGTTCCAAATGCTCATCTTTTTGATTTAACTTAAGTCTTAACTTAAGTCTGACCAAGTACATCACCAAGGTTGGGAGAGTGTTAGTGAGAGACTNGCATCTAGATAAGTAGCACTTAAGGACCTCATAGAATCCTTATGACTTTAAGGGAACTTCAGAAACCCTATTTTTTTTGTCCATCCTAATAATAAGCATTGTGTCTACCCCCAGAAATATTTACACAGAGTTAGGTCTTCAGAGATAGCTGGAAAGCAAATTCCTGAGGAACTGGGAGACTTTAGCTTCTAAATGTTGGTTCTTTGAGCTCATTTTGAAATGGCATTTACTGTACAGGTAGTGGGGGTGTAACATGAAAACAGATTTTAGGGGGATTAGGCAAAGGTAAGAGGAGCTGTACAGATGCACTAGAAAGTTCCAAATGCTCATCTTTTTGATTTAACTCAAGTCTCGTGTGACTAAGCACATCACCAAGGTTGGGAGAGTGTTAGTGAGAGACTATTCTCTGTTCTGCAGGGATGGTCTTGAGGAAGCAGGCACTGTAACTAGAAGAAGACCTGACTGTTTAACTCTTTTCTCATTTATAAGACTTTCATCTCATCATCGGAGCATATTCCTTCCTGTCCTACTGTTAAATCTATGAATTTTTCTTCAGCTCTGTTAGATGCTTTGACAGGGATTTGGCCACGAAAACTGTCTGTAGTGACTACCTTGAAACAGCAGAGAAACCTGACAGGGGAAAGCTCCATGAGGAACATTAAAATGAAACCCTGGAGAGTGAGTTTCTCCATCACTTTACCTCTTGTTGTGAGGTATCAGGGACTGCATTCCGACGAAACATTTACACTCCCCATGGTTGTTATTTTTGTAGGCTCTTTTTAAAAGTTATAGTTTAGTTTGCAACTGGATCCCCATTTTATTGGTGTTTGAGTACCAGCCAAGTCCTGGCTTTTGAGTGATGCTGACCAGGTCTGGTCTGCATTCAGGCTCTTGGGGTGAGAGGAGTGAAATCCTAAAGACTGACAAATTTAAAAATGTTGGTTCAGGTGGGGACGAGATGCCAGAACTTCCTTAGGATGCTGGACTTGCTCCAGTGATCACAAACACAGACTTTTGCCTGCTGAAAGACAACATGTCATATTTGCTTTATGAAGCAGGTGGTTTGACATTTTATTGCAGTTAAGCAGCACAGGTGAAGGTACAAAGAGTTGAATGTGAGGAGGACATTTCTCATCTGCCAATCTCATGTTCAGGATATTGAACAATGTGGTAAAGAAGCAAATTCTGAAGTAGAGCCAGAAATTACCCAAGACAAGGGCTTAGGCAAAAGCATGCTACACACTAATTATTTAACAAAAATGATGAAGTTTCCCCTCTGTATGACTCATTTGCTAATATCCCAGTTAATTTTGATTATATACATGGAGGGGTTTCTATTTTTGCATAGTTTCTAGCACAGCAAATGCCCAATTTCATTGCAAGTCTCCAGGATCAGCTACGATATATAAATAATCAGCAATTTATACTGTGAATAGACTTGGTAGAGATGTGAAAATCTAGATTTCTTTAATTGCTCTAGCCTAATCCCGGCTCATCTATCTCTGACACGTATGCTTCTCCTTATGACAGTATCTGCATGGACTACCAAGATTTTCTTGGCTCTGATACTCACTGTAATACAGATTTTACAGAGGGTCTTGTCAGCTGTGTTCAAATACTTTATAATTGCCATTTCTAGTCTGTGATGAGGCCTGGAGTACTGTACTGTACTTCTCAGCAGAGACTGTCTCAGCTTTCGGGCACATATGCTTCAAAGCTCAGAATATTACAGATATATATGGGTGTCTTCACAAAGATCTCTCAGGCAAGCTGGTATTTAACGTAGAAGGAGCTAATTTGGAGCTAAACTGCTTTCCACGAGGCACTTTGGCTGCTGGCAGATGAAGCAGCCTCGGTGTGTTAGACGGGCCCCATTTCCATTAAATGCTCCTTTCATGTGCTGCAAAAGACGGTGCAATAAGGACGTTTGTCAAAGGAAAAACTGCAGCAAACTATTACATACAGAACATCTGTACTGAGCAGATCTTCCTTTGCAGGAGTTTATTGACTATTAGTTTGATGCATGTATCCTTTAAAGAATGTGAAGTGCACTTCTCTTCAGTGATCTTTCTTTCTTTCTTTTTCTTTCTNACAGCAGCTGATCCAATAATCTGTGGCTCATCTAGACCCATGTTCCTAAATCTAAGAAGTTTAGGAACATGCCCTAAAAAGACATAAAAAGCAGCAGAAGAGACCAAGGGATTTTTTTGTATCCTGTAACCTTGGAACCATGATAGGGTAGGAAGAATTTCTAATTAACTGAGACTGAAAGTTTGAGAACCTCTGACCTACAGCATTAATGTCCCTTATCTTCTCCAATGGTGAGTTTTTCAAGTCAAAGCTAAGACACAACTGGCTATTCTGCAAACAAAATACTTTATCTGCAATAGGAAACCTCATTTCTCATCGTATGCATTTCTTGCTTATATTTAAATATTTTAGCAGTGAAAATTAGGATGTGTTATCATCAATGTCGTTTCCACTTTCCAGTTTACCAGCATATGATCATCCTCAGGTTTCTGGTTCAGCACTGTGCTTAGACAAGGTTCTGTATCTGAGTATGTTCATTTAACCTCAAGGGAAGACCTTATCGCTCTCTACAACTACCTGAAAGGGAGGTGTAGCCAGCTGGGTGTCGGTCTCTTCACTCTGGCTACAAGTGATAGAACAAGAGGACACAGTCTTAAACTGCGTCAGGGGAGATTTAGACTTGACATTAGAAGGAACTTTTTCACAGAGAGGGTGATCTCTCAGTGGAATGGGCTGCCCAAGGAGGTGGTGGAGTCACTGTCCCTAGAGGTCTTTAAGAAAAGGTTGGATGACGTACTTGGTGGCATGACCTGGATATTAGGGTAGTGTGTTATAGGTAGGATGGTGTGTTGGTAGCAGGATGGCAACAGGTTAGGTAACAGGTTTGGCTAGGTTAGGTAATAGGTGATAGGTTGGACTCGATGATCTCTAAGGTCTTTTCCAACCTTACTGATTCTGTGATTCTGTGATTCTGTGAAGGGAAACACTCATATGCTTGGAGTTAATCATGAGTTCAGGTCTTTCAATAAATGAGGACCAGAAAGGAAACGTTTAGATCCCTTGTGGAAAAAAAAAAACCCAGCCAACATTTTCACATTAAAAAAAGCAAATGACAAACAATAGGCAGTTGTTTCTCTCTGAACTTGGCCAGATCTTTTGTAAGGATAAACATGTCGTCATGAACTCTGAGGAAATTGCTGCAACTATCATAAACTGAAAATCAAGTATTAGGATTTCTAACTCTTTTCTTTTTTGATCCCAGATATGTCTTCTCAAGACAAACTACTGGATATATTGCCTTTAAGCTACCAGAGCCTTTTTTTTTTTTCCTGTAGCATATGACTGGGCATGTTACCAACCTCCTACTGCAACCTTCTGTTTTCATCCCAAAGACTAGTATTCAAACCCAGTATTTCTCAGGGAGAACTCCTAAATTTATCACCATCATTCTGCATAGCTGCCTTGCCATAACTCTTGCTATAAGAAAACATATCCAAACCTTTAAGGACAGCCTCAGAGGAGCCTTTGAGATGAGCTGATACAACCCAAGGTTCTGAAGGAGGTCCCAGTTTGTCAACTCTTCGACCCTGTGAGGAAGAACAAAAGAAATTAATTCAAGTCTTGTCTCCTCAAGGAGAGGAAAGAAAGTTTTGGTGTGTTTAGCAACTGTAATAATTTTTTTATGATCAGTGGATGGCTAATTTGCATCTACATGTCACATGTTACAAACATCCCAAAGTTCACCATAACTCTTTAGGATGAACCCACACCACAGAGGGTCAGGTTGGAAGACATCACAGTGGGTCACCTGGTCCAACCTCCCTGCTCAGGTAGGGACATCCCAGAGCACATGGCACAGGATTGTGTCCGAGTGGTTCTGGAATATCTCCAGTGAGGGAGACTCCACACTTTCTCTGGGCAATCTGTTCCAGTGCTCGGTCATTACACAAGAAAAAAGTTTTTCCTCATGTTCAGGTGGAAATTCCTGGACATCAGTTCCTGTCCATGGCCTCTTGTCCCATTGCTGGGCACCCCTGAGCAGAGCCTGGCTCCATGGCAAAAATGTCAAAGATATCAAATAGTACAGGATTGGTAGAACTATCCATCCACAGAGGGGAAAATCCTACCTTCCTGTCCAGGAAAACGATTTTTGGCTGCACAGGAAGCTGCTTCTCAATTTCTCCATCTGAGGGTTGCACCTGGATGGAGATCTTGTCAGGTCGCACATACAAGCATGTTTCTGAATGTTGTCTGCTCCCGTTTCTTTCACATAAAAAGGGATGTAAGAAAAAAAATTAATTAGAAAATTAATGTTATAAAACCACCTGACTCTAGACCCAGAGGTAGTTCCGATCTTGCCTAGGAATGACACATTGTTTTCTCTTCACGGGATTTTCTACCTTAGTAATGCAGGTTTCAATATTCTTTCACGAACAAGAACGAGCATTATACCAAACACCTGCTAATTTACCTTCTCGAGGCACTTTTATTCCTTCGGTGAGAGCAGTATGTATGTAATAGGAAACAGCCTTCCCTTACAAGCAGAAAGCAACACAAAAGTAATAAACATGCCTTTTGTTTTAATCCCCAGTTTATAGACAGAAAAATGAGAAACAAACAAAATCATTTATGTCCATGGTATCACGTTGGAAGTATGTGGCAGAGACAGGGATTTTATGGATTCATGAACCCAATATTTTAGCCCAAAAGTCATCGTTGCAGTGCCCTGAGAGCAGTGGAAGATGCAAATGTTTCCTGTCCAGCAGAAAGTCTTTTAATGAGAACATTTGAGTTCCTTTAAGAACAGTTTTGATTCCTCTACACAAGCACAGCACTTACAGGCCTTTCCTGCCTTTCTTTATCTTGCCATCACCTTCATCTGCAAAGCCTGCAGACTGAAATACAGCATTTACAGTCACCCCTTGAAAAACGTTGGTTTTTCCAAGCCTAAAATTTAAATTAGAGCATCCCAGGAGAGTGATTTTGCATTTGAATAAAGAATCAACACTTTATTCTGAGGCAGGATCATTTCATTCCCTCTCCCAGTGCTTTGTATCATTTAGTATCTCATATATATATATATNAGTGGTTCTGGAATATCTCCAGTGAGGGAGACTCCACACTTTCTCTGGGCAATCTGTTCCAGTGCTCGGTCATTACACAAGAAAAAAGTTTTTCCTCATGTTCAGGTGGAAATTCCTGGACATCAGTTCCTGTCCATGGCCTCTTGTCCCATTGCTGGGCACCCCTGAGCAGAGCCTGGCTCCATGGCAAAAATGTCAAAGATATCAAATAGTACAGGATTGGTAGAACTATCCATCCACAGAGGGGAAAATCCTACCTTCCTGTCCAGGAAAACGATTTTTGGCTGCACAGGAAGCTGCTTCTCAATTTCTCCATCTGAGGGTTGCACCTGGATGGAGATCTTGTCAGGTCGCACATACAAGCATGTTTCTGAATGTTGTCTGCTCCCGTTTCTTTCACATAAAAAGGGATGGAAGAAAAAAAATTAATTAGAAAATTAATGTTATAAAACCACCTGACTCTAGACCCAGAGGTAGTTCTGATCTTGCCTAGGAATGACACATTGTTTTCTCTTCACGGGATTTTCTACCTTAGTAATGCAGGTTTCAATATTCTTTCACGAACAAGAACGAGCATTATACCAAACACCTGCTAATTTACCTTCTCGAGGCACTTTTATTCCTTCAGTGAGAGCAGTATGTATGTAATAGGAAACAGCCTTCCCTTACAAGCAGAAAGCAACACAAAAGTAATAAACATGCCTTTTGTTTTAATCCCCAGTTTATAGACAGAAAAATGAGAAACAAACAAAATNAAATCCTCTAATCTGCAATTGCAACGAAGTGACTGGGGGTTTGGTATTGTCTTGAAATGAAAGAAGAAAAGCTATTCATTGATCTCTAGTGTTTGCTTAAAGGTGTTTACAAATACAAGATATATGGAGGATAAGTTTCCTTTGTTTTTAACGGATTTTTTTCTAGTTTGGGTGTTGATTGTAGATTTTTTTGTCAGGATATTGCTCTGCATTGCAAACCAGAAACTCTTCATACTGTGGCTGATGGGAAATGTTGACCTGAACCACGGATGCTGGAAAGATCAGCTAAGGGTTTAAGGATATGTGCAGGCCCAAGAGGAAGCTCAAGGATCAAAGATTCAATTCTTTGAATCTTTGGGTCTTTTTTGTTGCTGTACCAGGGTGATTGAGAAAGTCTCAAAGGCTGTGTTAAGTTTGAAATTCATGTCAAGGTCACTGATAAGGAGCTTTTCTCTGCCTTCCTCCAAAACTGTGTATTTACCTCTATGACTGAAACTCACTATAGGAACAACACACCAAGTCACTCCTGTTTTCTCCATTTTCTGTGAGTTCCCTGGCTCCAGCTGAGCCCAGACAAATTTAGGCGAGTCTTTTCATGGCCTCCTGTACGCCTCAAATAATTTTGTTTCTCTCTTTAGCCTTCAATAAAACTGACGACAAATGGGAAAAATGCCCTGACTCCACACCCTGGGTGCTACATGGAAAAACTGTGTTCATCTCACATATGAAGGCAGGCTGCTCCAACATGTGGATACCTGGGTGGGGTGGAATCATGGAATCATACAAAGGTTGGGTTGGGAGGGATCATTTCATTCCAAAACCCCTGCCATGGGCAGAGACATTTTCCACCAGGTTACTCCAAGCCTCGTCCAACCTGGACTTGAACACTTCCAGGAAGAGGCATCCACAATTTCTCTGGGCAACCTGTGCAAGCCTCACAGTAAAGAATTTATTCTTAACACCTAGTCCAAATGTCTCCCCTTTTAATTTAAAACCATTCCCCTTTGTTTAACACTGTCTCCAAAAAGTGATAGCAAAGAAAACAAAACAAAGAAAAAACAGACATGGATGCTTATAAATGAATTTCTGTCTGGAGGAGATTTGAACATAGCACAGCAGGGAATGTGGTGTTTATATCCCACATGGTCCAACCTGACTCCCACTGTGAGGGAGCCCCTGCCTTAGGCTTCAACCCTGCACACAGCAAGTTATGCCCCTTCAAGTGATGTCAGTGTGGAGGAGGAGAAACGAGCAGCCTGCTGCTCCCCTGGTGATTTGTGCTGGAAGGAAAATAGGCTTTTCCTGGCATATCTGTGTCACTGGGAGGGGGGGACAGATGTGTGCCTGTAGCCTTGCAAGGGCAGGAGTGAGGAGACCTACCTTCCTCCTGTGGGCATGAAGGGCATGATGCTTGTCACTACCCTGGAGCGTCATGCTGGGCAGGAGCAGGTTGGTTTGCAATTCCCTGCTGACAGGGAGCAGCTCTGATGCTCAGTGCCTTGCAGCTCTTGTAAATGTGGGCACAGCAGGCTGCTGGTGATACCTTAGTCAGCAGGGACACCAGGGATCCCAGATCCCATCACCATCAGTGCCAACATGTGTCTGCTGAACATGCTGGGGCTCCACAGGAGAGCAAGTGCCTGACCCTGAGCACCAGGGAAGTTAGAGGGCACAGAAACTGGAGGGTCTGGTGCAGATATGAGGGCTTGATTGAGAAATTCAGTGGAGAGATTTGGGGTAGAGGAAAGAATTTATCATTTTAATTATAATTACAGTGACAACTGTAATCATAAACTCCTACAGTCACTGAATGATTTGGGTTGGAAGGTACATGAAAGACCATCTTTTTCCAAACCCTCTGCCATGAGCAGGGACACCTCCCACTATCCCAGGTTCCTCCAAGCCCCATCCAACCCGGCCTTGGACACTTCCAGGTTTGGAGCAGCCACAGCTTCTCTGAGAAACCTGTGCCAGCCTCTCACCACCCTCATAGGAAATAATTTTTTCCTTATATCTAATCTAATGTAATAATAATAAATATCATCACAAAAATGACAACAACAATAATAGTAATGATAATAATAATTACTGTTATCAATTAACTTCAAGGGAAAAGAGAGCAGGCTGAGTGCATGGGTCAAGGGTACATCAAAGTTGATGCATATTTGTCTACTAGAAAACTAAAAAATGCCAAAGATCAAGCCTTGGCACTGGCATGTGATCACCTCTACCATTAAACTGTCACTCTGTGACAAGCTTTGGTCTAAATCCAGTGACAAAGTCCAGAACAAGTTCCATTTGGTCTGAGAGTTAATACTACCAGAGAATACTCTCCCTTGGCAGTTAGGATGAGGCCACACTGAAATACATCAGCTGGCTGTGGTGCCAGAGAACAGTCCCTGGAATATTTAATTTCCTAATGAGCATAGACATTGAAAGTAATTGAACAGTTGTCTGCGTATGTCTGCAATGTTCATGTTGTTAAATCAGTATATGTTTGGAAAGGGAAGGAAATTGGGAAGAATTTTGGGAATAAAGGATATGCCAAAATTAATCATGATCCACCTCAACAGCCATTCTTCTTTGTTTTTTTGAAAAGGTGGAAATTGCTGGTGAATTCAAGACTGGTTACAAGAGAGAAGGTGCTACAGCAAGGACAGGGTCAGGAAAGCAGAGTATTTGTGGAAGGCAAAGTAGGCCCAAATTCACTGGAAGGGCTGTGAGGGCTGAGAGCATCTTTGGGTGAGAGTGGGTTCTGGTGTCATGGGATGATGAAATAAGCCAGCCACCAGCTACCTTTGCCCTCTCAGCTGCACTGTTAGAGCTTTGTTTCCCCCTGCAGATCTTGTCATTGATTAACAGAGACAGGGGAAAAAAACATGACCATCCAAAGAACAATGAAGAGTCTGAGGTCATTCCTATTTTAAGCAGAAAAGGTATTTGAAGGATGACTTTTTTTTTCCACCAATAGACATATTTCCCCATATTATAGAAAGAAATTAAAGAGAGTCATTGAGTCAAGCTCCTGGCCCTGCACAGGGCAGGCCTAAGAATCACATCATGAGCCTGAGAGAATTTTCTAAACGCTTACTGAGCTTTGGCAGGCTTGGTGCTGTGACCTTTTCCCTGGGGAGCCTGTTCCAGTGCCCAACCAGACTCTGGGTTAAGAACCTCCTCCTAATATCTGACCTAAACCTCTCACAACACATTTTCATGCCATTCCCTTCTGTCCCATAGCTGGTCACCAGAAAGAAGAGATCAGTGCCTGTCCCTCCACTGCCCCTTATGAGGAAGATGCAGACCACAATGAGGTCTCCTCTCATCCTCTCTCCAGGCTGAGCAAACCAAATTACCTAAGCCACTCCTTGTATGACTTTCCCTCTAGGTCCCTCTTTAGGGCAACGATGCTGGTGAAGGTTCTGGATGTGGAATCACCAGAAACTTAGAAGGAGAGGGACAGAGCAGATGCATCAGACAGGAGAGAAACATCCTCCAGATTCATTATTGACCATCATTAATTACTGTAGATGAATGGAAATACTCCTGCTTACAAAGACAGCGGTGAAGAGCTAAGCCAGGCCTCCTCCATAACACAGT
Organism: Pitta sordida; assembly: GCA_013390025.1. Classification (NCBI taxonomy): domain Eukaryota; kingdom Metazoa; phylum Chordata; class Aves; order Passeriformes; family Pittidae; genus Pitta; species Pitta sordida. Next base: position 251,564 of record WEKX01011386.1, read on the forward strand.
CCCCAAGTTTACTGTCGGAGAAAGGTCTTTTATTAAATGTAAACAGCATCCCGCCGGAGGTCAGAGCTTTGCTGCTGCTGCATATCCCAAGGTAATACCACTTTAAGCTCCACATAAACTCTTAAACAGTTTCTATCCTAAAACCAGACCGTAGGTGGTACAGTTTTTTACGATATGTTATAATAGTGCAATAAATCTGTTAGCTTAAAATCGAATCTCCGTGGCCTTTTAGAGAAATCATCATTAAATGCAAGGCCCTGTTAATGATGCCATCCCAGTGAAATTGTTTAATCTGCTAGGGGGGTGGAAGGTCACCAAATGAATTTTTTATAATACATCAACTTGACACGCAATAGGGAAAACTGTAATAGATAAAAGCAAAGGAAAAGGGCACTGTCTTCTTCTGATAGGTCAATAGCAGCCAAGAGAGTCACTCATCCACTTTTCCTTCACTACCGTGCTCCTTTTCCATTTAATATGGACACCCAATTAATACCTCAGCACCATAGACAACCTCATTTTAGGTGAATTATAGCAATTTCTTCCCCCTTCTTTGAAATGAAAGTGATCACAATACATCATAGCATTGTGCGAATTAACGTTAATTGATTCGAGTTACCAAGCATTGATGGGCCACTTCTATAATCTGGTCCTTATTGGGAGCTGGAAGGGATGGAGAGAAGATTAGATTGCATCCCCCGTTGCTTTGACGACGGCGGTCACCTGATGGCTTGTTAGACAGTTGTACGCTTCTATTGCCGGCCCCAGTGGGGTCGTCAGTAAACTGGAGTGATGTCCAAACATCATTACACGCTGCTCCGATATTAAAGCAAAGGGATTAGCACCTTATTGCAAGCAACCTGGATTTGTCATTGTGCTGTCGTTATCCAATTTCCAGATGATAATGTGACTGTGGCCTGCGGGCACGAGGTCCTACAGCCAAACCAAGGTGCCTGTGTGTATAGATATAGATATATATATATATATGTAGAGATAGACAAACACTCGTATACATATATACACATACACACTTTCCCACAAAGACCCAGCACCCAAAGCCATTTAACCCTTGGCTCACCAGATTCCTGCTAACAAAGCATGTGGAAGAATTTCTCCCCCTTTCCCCATCCAACACACAGGAGTGGTCAAGAGTGTGATGGAACAGCAAAGCTGACGTGGCCATCACTCACTCCAATGTCACAGCAGCCAAGCTCTGCTGATAGAGGTGACACCACTCACGTGTTAAATAAAGCGGAGTGGGGAAAGGATGGGTCCCTTGGAGATGTGGCTGACAGCTCCTCTCTGCTGTGTGCCTGTGTCATGTAAATCATCACTTGTACCGCAGGTCCCATTAATTGTTAGGGAGGAAAATGGATCCCTTTGTGATATGAGCAAGGCAGGTTTTGTTTGACATCACTGGGGTATCAGTACTGGGAGCAGATCTCTTTCCAACCCTTGAGAAAGATGATAGACACACACCCACACGTGTCTGAACAGCTGTATCTTCTGGAGGAACACTGGAATATAAGGGAGTAGCCTTTGAGTGGGAATGACAAATTTTTAAATAGGTTTACCATATATAGTAGATACTAACAAAAATGTAGTTTAGACTTAAATGTGAAATATATCTTGGTGAGAGATGCTTTAACCCCTTCATGTTCAGAAGGGCTCCAGATCAGGAGAGCAGAGATGAAAAACTATTATTAACTGATTCGTGTTGGCAATGTGAACCCTCATGGCTCTTGTCTAGAAAAGTAGCTTGAGATTTTTTTGGAATCTTGAAAGGGAAATACTGGCTTCACAAAAGGATCATATACAAGCTGTCAGACTGCTCTGATTTGTGCTGGTATTTTCCCCATCAAAAACAGAGTGCCTCATGGACACACATTGTATTTTGTGCTGGTTTGGAACAGTCCATGCTTGAGCTGCAGTTTAATTCTAGTACTGACCATGGATGCAGATCAAAAGATGCTTCCTCAGGTTCCTCTCTCTGAATTCAATTTGAAGAAAATATGTTAATACAGTAGATCTGGGGCCTAATATTTATATAATTAAAGTCCTTGTGTAACATCATCATCTCAGATATGACTGTGTCTTCCTGACACTGACAATTCAGCTTGGATGCTCCATTTCAGTTCTACCAGAGGCTAAAATTTAGCAGAAGTCTGTCTGATGAAAAAACTTGACTTCTGGGACACAAAATGATGTCTTGTAAACTCCTTTCACAGTTTTAAATTACATACCACTGTTTATACATGTATTAAACTTCATTCTCATGAAGTTTCTTGTCTCATTACTCCTATAAAGAAGCCATTACAGAATCTCACTCCTCTAAAAACCCTCTATGTTATTCAGGTTACTTTTCCACTGTTTTACTAAGCTGCTAAACAAGATATTGGTCATCTTAACAATTCCCAAGAGGGAGAAAAAATAATGAAAATAATTTTGCACGGGAAATGAGAAATGGCCTTTTTCCACTTCTGTTGTAAGTTTCTTTCATTTTGTTATCTGAGGAGGAATCTGCTTCTATTTTTAAATGCAAATTTACCTCTCAATACCTGACACCCATTTTGTTCCTGTGCTGCCATTGTCCATCTGTGTCTAGAGATTCCTGTCTGGTATTTACTCTTCCAACATATTTTCACAGATAAAATATTATCTCCCCAGAGTTGTTTGCCAAGTTAAACAGACTCTTTACTAAATGGTTCTATGATTACATTCCTTATATCCTAAAATAAACTCCATTTCCTAGATCATCTTAAATGTCCTTCCCTGTACCTGCTTGAACTGAGTTTCTCCATTTTGTATACCAACAGTGAGAGTAACACGTTTTCCAAAAGCATCTGCCTTCTACATTGTCCCTATAAACATCTGATCTAAAAGTAAGTAAATTTAAATTAAAGAAGATTTTAAGCTTATTTTAAGATCCTGAATATCATGTTTCCCTCGGCTTCACTTCAGGAGTGTGTGGCAGATAAAAACCCTGGTAGAACTTCAAGTGCTGCAATAGCTGCAGCTCTGATGTTACAATTTTTAGCATCCTGCCTTTGCCTGCTCACTGGAGGAGAAGCATAGGAAGTAAAAAGTTGCCATGTCCATTTTGTAAAACTCTTTCCAATTCCACACATCACCCTGCCTTCAAGTTGCACTAAGGTTACAAAATCCAAGCACCTTGGGGTTGGAACGTGTCAGAATTCATCTAGTTTGAACCTCTAGCCTGTGTGTGTTCCATGTGACACAGAGAATTAGTAGTAATATCTCATTTAGCGCTCTCCATGGGCATTGCTGTTGGAATGAGCAGTTCTTCGATGATTTGCTTCCCTTTTATTCCTTGCTGTGAGTCTCAAATACCATTATTTCCTGCACACACACCATTTTTCACGTGCTATCTGAAAACTAACTCTTAACAGAGAAATATTTCAGTTTGTGGCAGGTTAAAGGTCCATCAAGAAGGAAAATGCCCTTGCGTGGGGATATGTACTAAACGGCTTCTGGATGACTCTCCAGAATAATATTTCTGATTTTGTATAAAGGCACCCACGTGGACACACATAACTCACCCTCTGTTGTGGTCTCTTGTTTTTTGATACTTATATTAATATTAGGAAAATTTTGCAAAACAGAGATTTCTGTCTGTAAATACGTCACAGGGTATATCATACACAGATATTCACAGGAAGACAAACTATGTGATAGACATCTCTGACTCTCCAGTTCTGTAACACTGCAGCAGCCACAGCAATCACCTCTGCCTTCCCTTGACAAATTAATGAGCTGTGCTTGAAGTGACCCTAACAAAGGAGTTAAATTAAAACCACGTAAAAAAGCACTTCAAATCATAACAGACAAGTCATTTTTTTTAAAGGCTTGGCAATGTGATGTACAGACTGGATACTGGGCCACAGCAGGGATTCCAAGGCTCCCTCCAGCCTTGCTATGCTGGGCTGCAAAATGATCATCTAATCTCTGCTGGACAAAGACCTTTCTGCTGTCTTATTGAATCACAGAATCATTAAGGCTGGGAAATATCTCTAAAATAATTGAGTCCAATCATTAACCTGGGGCCACCTTGTTCACCACTAAACCAGTCCCCAGTGCCCCATTCACACACCTTCCAAACACTTCCAGAGGTGGTGACTACACCTGGGCAGCATATTTGAGTGCCTGACAACTCTTTCAGTGGATAAATATTCCTTAATATCAAAACTAAGCCTCTCCTGGCTCCCTTGAGACCATTTTCTTTTGTCCTGTCACTTATTAGCCGTGAAAAAAGACTGACTCCCACCTCACTGCAACTTTCTTTCAAGTAGAGAGTGATAATGATGCCAGAGGCAGCACTACTCTGAAACCACAGGGAGAAGGGCCTGGCAGTAGTGCAGGTTCTGCATGTCTGACAGTCCAATTGGGTTTTACCTGACTCAGGGGTGAAAATATTTCTCCTCTCCTTCCACAGAAAAACACACTAGAATACTTAGCCTGACTTGCAAGCCCAGCCCCATTATCCTTGCTTGTTCCAGCAAAAAGAGAGACTGACAGACAGTGGGGAGAGTACATGTCCCAACAGGAAACCCCTGATTTCATTTCACAAGTTATCTATGGCTTTATTGCATCAGAAATGTCAGCCATGAGTAATTCCAGAAAAGCTGTGACTGATGGGGAGCAATAAATAACAGCAGAGCATCCCAAGCAGCTTAGGGTGGATGAGCTCTGAGCTGCTTCTATGATCTGGTGCTGTCAGTGCTTTCTTCACTATAAATCCCAGGTCTTCCCCTAACTGGGACAGTGAATCTCTGCCTTTCAGCTATCACTCCTCTTGTCCCTGTAGTAGAACAGCCTCTTCCTAGGGAACTCCCTTGGTCCTTGCTGCTTGGAATTTTTTCACAGAGCATGCACACATAGGAAGACAAACCCCAGCTGAGAGAGCAGTCCCAGCATGGAGATGTCATTTGTGCCTGAAAAAAAGGCAGCCTTGAGGTTTCTTTGTCGTCCCACGGAAGAAGGATTGTCCCTCCCTTGAATGATCTCTTGAGAACATACATTGGGATGGTTCAAGGGGAGGCTGGATGAGATGCTGAGTGATATGATCTAGATGTAGAGGATAGGTTAGTTGGATTATAGGTTGGACTAGATCACCTTCAAAGTCCTTTCCAGCCTTATCTATACTGTGATACTGTGATATTGTGAATCATATGATTTGGGTTGGAAGCGGCCTTAAATATCAACTAGTTCCAACCTCCTGCCATCTGCAGAGACACCTTCCACTATCCCAGGTTACTCCAAGCCCCATCCAACCTGGCCTTCAACACTTCCAGAGGTGGGGCAGCCACAGCTTCTATGGGCAACCTGTGCCAGGGCCTCACCACCCACTGCAAAACTTCCTATGGCATTTTTCCCGCTGTCTCATTCAGAATTTGGCCCTGATTTACAATTTGATCTTGCAAATAATAATTTCTCACTGTGCTTAATACAAGACCACAACAAAAATCCACCAAAAAAAAAAGCCAGAAAACAAAAACCCAACAAAACAAAAAGCACAAACCCAAAAACCAACAAGAAAAAACCCCACAGTTGGAGTCGACAAACTAAAATGAAAACAACAAGACAAATAAAAGATTTGTACAATCACAGGCCAGTGTCCTCACTGTGGGTGATTCTCTACCAAAAGCCACACTCCCTAGTAGAAAATTCAAGTGTTTGAATAGCAGTTTGTACCACTGGCAGACAACAGGATGGTACAGGGGTCAGCAGTAAATGGTAGAGAATATGGTATTAATTAGAGAGAATAAGTCTTAGGCAAATCCAATTCCTTTCTTGCATTGAGGGAATAGGCTTATAGTTGGGTAAGGCTCAATAGTGCACAACATCAAAAAATAACATTATGCAATATCAAGAGAGTACAAAATGAGGTTGCCAAACATCAAATCCCCTGTCCCTTATTAAAAACAGATGGGATATTACCCTCTTCATATTACCCATATGCTTTTAATAGAGATTTGGGATCTGAGGCTGAAATACTCCGCTGTCTGCTCCCACCCCAGCCCTGCTCTGCAGACAAGGGTTCCCATCTGGGCCGTGCAAATAGCGGCTGCAAGAGGCTGAAAAGAGCAAGGTGGGGACAGAGGAAGGAGGGAGAGAAAGGGTTGGTTGTTGTTGTGGAGGAGAATGGGGAAAAATGACCTTGAAAAAGTTAGTCATTACAGAATATCAGTACAAAATGTATATGTAAAAAAATTGACTGGGAACTTGGTAACTGGCAGAGCTCAAAAGGGAGCCCGGGGGAATTTATTGGAAAGCAAAAGAGGTGTCCTGTGTTGTTCTGTCAAAATAAGCCTCAGGTGTGTTGCTGTACCTGCATCAAGATACAAATGTAAAGCCCCTGCTGATAAAATGTCTGGAAGGATTTGTGGGCTGATAAATTACGATCAGAAAATTCAAGGATGGGCTCCTAAATCATATGGGATGTAGGATCTGGGCAAACAAACTGCGTGACCATGGTTCTGGAAGGTTAGAACTGAAAAGGAATTAGAGAATACATGAATTTACATATATATTATATATAATTTATATATCAATTATATATATACATATATATAGTATTATATATATTATATGTAATTTACATGAAATTATATATATATGTATACATGAATTTACATAAATTTATAAGCATTCACAGATTTAATTGCCTAGAATTTAAGAGCTATGATAGTTTGAACTTCTCTCAGAACACTGACTTTCCCCAAGACTTTACAGTTTCAAGGCAGACTTGCAGGACCTCTCGTCCTGGTTTAAAGCATCATGGACATCTCTGTATTGCAGAGATTCATGAACACCAGCAGAATAACATAGTAGTTCACACCCAGGAGTACAGCTAGTACTTGGGCATAGCTCTGTCTTCAGAGAATCATAGAATCATGGAATGGTTTGGTCTGGAAAGGACATCTCATTCCAACCCCCTGCTATGGGAAAGGACACCTTCCACTATCCCAGGTTGCTCCAAGCCCTATCCAACCTGGCCTTGAACATTTTCAGCAATGGGGCAGCAACAGCTTCTCTGAGGCAGTCATGTATGTGGTTGGTCATATTTCAGGCAATGGAAAACCTATTTAAAAGTAGATGAATTGCCTAACTACACTTAAATCAGTATCTGTTGATGATGCATGTGATACTTACCTACTGTTACCTTCCGCTGGGGACAGCAAGGCAGACTGAGTTACCATTAGGGTATCAACTGGCAAGCCAAGGCCTCTCTGAAGGTCTCCAGTCTGATGAGTGTTGATAATTGTTCTGGCCAAAGTCTTTAAGCTGTCACTTGTCAAGTCATTTCCAGGATGCCCTGGTGGATCACCAAGTTCAATGATCAGCACTCTTGATGGACTGGCTGCATCAGATGGGTGCAGAGCTCGGGTGCTCACTGGTTGTCCCCCCACTTCCTGTGAGCCATATCTGCTATGAAAAGCTGTGCAGAAGGCCACGTTGGGGCAGTGATACTTCTTTTTGCTGGCATTGGCTGAAATTACCTTCAACATGCTTTCACCTCCCAGTACTCGATGGGCTACTCGGACTTGGTCGTGACTAACCTTCAAGAAATCAGCCAATCGACGTACTATAGTTGCCTCATCTTCTTCCCCAATATCCTCAGTTACAGTGAAAGCCACAAGGAGGGAGAGGCCAGCAACTATTTCTACATGTTCCTTCTCCTGAAGGAGAACATAGAGGAGGTTGTCCTCAAAGCTGAAATAATTGGCTCCTGCCTGTTCGTTCAGAGAAAAAGAAGATTGGGTTGGAGAGATGTATTTCCCTTGAAAGAAAACACGAAGGCTGAGTGGTTCATTGTAGAATATGGCTAGGGGCAGCCTAGTTGTATTTTGGCCACTGAGGAGGTAAAGTCTGAAAGCCAGAGGTGCTAGGTCTGGGAAGCAAACTGTAGTGAGTTTGGAGGATGGCAGAACAGAAAAGAAAGTAGAACGATGCTCTCCAGGATAACACCAAGTGTGTGAAGTCACATCACTGAAAGTGTCCATGAAGGTGTCAGTCATTGTTACCACTGGGAACAATCTCTGGCTGTCCATGCTGGAGTCCAAGCTTTCCAGGATGACAAGTGCATGATCTGTCTTTTCACAAAAGTAGCTTTGTACTGAGGGCTTGAAGGTGCACTTGCTGTCATCTCTGTAAATTCCTGCAATAGAATAAAGGGAAAAAAAGGGGGAAAATTGTTTCAGACACCATTCCCCTCAACATTTTGTGTTCTATCTCCTCATTTTCCCATTCCAAGCTCCTAATCAGTTTTGTCAGGGGTAAAATTTAACATACTTCCAAGAGAAGTTAGGACACTAAGGGATATAATATAAGTAGAAACCACGCTTTGAGATCTCTTGAACACAGTTGAAAACTGCTAACCCATGACAGAGGAGGTTCACATACAATTACCTCACTCTTTAGATATCAGAATATGGCCACTGTTGAAAAAGCAGACAGTTAGACTATCCTTTGTTGTGAGCCAGCACTTATGTCCCTATGTCCTTGTGTCTTCTCCATTCTAAGTCTGTAGCAGGGCAATGAATCAGGTCATGACTGCAATTCTTTGGGAAGATAATTTAACTCTACATGAAGTCCTCTCATCCCATTCACAGGGATTGCATTTTAAACACAACAAATCAAACCAAACAAAAAAACCCCAAAAAACAACAACAAAAAAGACCCCCAAAACCCTCATCCAAATCAAAACAGCAACAGAAAACCACCTAGAAAGGATCAGACCATCATTAACTTACTCCAGTGATTGGCCACATCATGAGTTTCTAGAGCTAGAAGAAAGCACCAGAGTCAAACACCTACAAATAGCAGAGAATCCAGAAGACCAATGCCCTGCAAGGAGGCCTGGTGGGACACCCCACAGCACCAGAAATTACACTGAACACAAATTTGTGGTAACTGAAACACCCCAAAGTCCCCAGCCATCAATACAGACACAGCAGTATAAAAACAAGGAAGTTCACCTTAAAATACTTCTGTTTAGTCATTGGATTACACTTTACTGTCTTATGATTTTATTGACCAGAGGTCACTTAAACACAAGTGCATATTGTCACCTGGATTTCTTCTGGTAGCTGCAACATCTGTACATATAACACACAATCAGTGGGAGTGCAAAAGTCACTTGAGATGACACTTATTCTTCCACTGAATATAACAGGAACTAAGACCCTTACACATGTCAGAACTTGCCACTAAATCCCCTCCCAAATGGGCCTTGAACACTTCCAGGGATGCGACAGCCACAGCTTCTCTGAGCAGCCTGTACCAGGGCCTCACCACCTTCATAACCAAGAATTTCTTCCTAATATCCCATCTAACCTGTCCTCTGTCACTGGAAAGCCATTCCCCCTTGTCCTTTCACTCCATACCCTTATCAAAAGTCCCTTTCCAGTTCCATTCTGTGATTGGTACTGAAAGGTGTTGTAAGTTTATAGAGTACTCCATCTGACCAAATATGGGTCTCTGCTTTAAGATGAGAGAAATTCTTCCTCAGGCTGTAACTATGAGATCATCACTGATTACAAAGAGAGAATAAAAGTAAATTAGTTCAGATACGGGCACCAAAAACATAAACATTTTTGCCTGGAGCATCTTAGGAAAAGATGTGTGTTTCTGTTTTTCCTTCCTCTCTTCAAAATAAAATCAAAGGAAGAATTTGCTGCTGTAGCCAGCTAGAATCCTTCTCTCACCCACCTCCTTCTTTAATTAGCTGAGCTCACAAACGCGTTGGGCAAATTTTGGCCATTGTCTAAACTAACTCTGTGCTCCTCATTCAGCACCTTCAGGGACATATTCAGATCAGATAAAAACAAGGGGCAGCCACACCCTTAAGAGTCACAAATAGAAGGACTATCCCCTTATCAGGGACACATTATGTGAAACTTCCTGCTAGATGAAAACAGCAGACTCCGGGAAAAGAAATGAACTATGAGAAAAGTTGGGTGAAGCTCTGAGCAACTCTGGTCACACACACACAATCACACAGTATAGATAAGGCTGGAAAAGACCTTGAAGGTCATCTAGTCCAACCTATAATCCAACTAACCCATCATCTACATCTAGATCATATCACTCAACACCTCATCCAGCCTACCCTTAAACACCTCCAGTGTCCTGGTGTCCCTGTCCATGGCAGGAGGGCTGGAACTGGATGATCTTTAAGATCCCTCCCAAACCAACCTATTCTATGATTCTGTGAAATCATTCTGGGCTCTGCTTTTTGGTGCCTGCATCCTGCAGACACTTATTTATTCTCTCTTTCATGGGGAATCCTCACGTGCAGACCGTGGCCTATGAGCATTTCCTAGAACGAGCTCTTACTCCATATGTCACCAAGGGAAAAAAATTAAATTACATAAATGTTCAACTCTGTTCAGGGAGGATGTCCAAGCGAGACAGGATCTTTGAAAAAGCCCCTATTTTTAGACATCAGTTTACTTTTTTTTTTCCTTTTCTTGCCTTTCATTTTTTTTCTTTATCAGTGTAAGTATTTTGCTATTGGTGTTTGCTGGGGGCAAAGGAGAGAGAGAAGCAACTCTGTTCAGAAGCAGAAGTGGAAACGCTGTGCCTGGGGACATTTGGCACTGTCCCGAAGCACTGGGAGGTTACACAGCCAGCCCACAAAGCCTGACAGATCCCATCCTCTGCTCTCCTGGAAACACCCTATATCCCCCCAGTGATATTTCTCATAGGATTTGCTGATATTTTCTGATTTCCCAGGACTTTCCTTTGCCCTGCCTACCTTGCAAAGCTGGTTGGCTTGTTTCCCCGCACACACACGCCCATGCAGGCACACGCTTGTCTCCTTCCAAATGGCCTTATCTGCCAGTCACAATTTCTGCAGCCTGCAATTTCGATCACTTCTAAATGAAACCCATGCTGGCCTTAGTAATCATAATGTCATTTACAATTTACCACAAAACACGTTTATTCAGTTAGTAGCACATTGGAGAAAGAGAACTCCATATGAACTCGCCACTGAAGCCCTAATCTGATTATTTCCTCATGAAAATCCAAGCAGGGGTTCTTGTAAGAGGGGTCTGAGAGGAGAAGGAAAAAAAGTGAGTCCTGGCCACAGCTGACTCTCATAATCAATGTGAACAGATAAGTGACACGGCATGTCAGGGCCAGCAGCTAATCTGCCCTGGGGCTTTCCTCTAAAAAAGGCCAGAGTGGACAGGACTTAATAAATACTGAGTGACCACTGAATATTGAGCTGACATGTGCTATTTACATTGGCGATGAACAATAACAGTGATAAATTCCAGAAGCATCCCCATGCAATGGGTGAAATCAGATTAAACAGGTTCTGTTTGTGTTTGTGTTTGTGTTTGCACACATTGGTGTGCGTGAGAGGGAGGAAAAAACAGGGGAAAATAGAGTCAGCCACAAATGGGTGGGAAAGATGGAGGAGGTGGTCGTATTCTGTAGCAATGTGTGAATGGGTGAGACTGAAAGTCTCACCAGGATCTTCATGCACCCAGGCAGAGGAAGAGGACATTGGGTGCTTTGGGTGCCTTGCCTGGGCATGTGTGCCATCTGTGTGTCCTGTTCCACACAAGGAAAGAGAAATGACACACTTTGAGTGTGTGTTCACTCTCTGCAGATAATTCCTCAGCCTCAGTGAGCAGATTTTGCTTTCCACATGTCCCCCATCATCAGGCCAAATTCATTATTTATTTATTTATTTGTATACATGGGCACAGCAATATCTATGACTAGATGAGATTTTAGCGCTGAGGTTGCTTCTAGGCCTCCTGAAAAATATTAACTTTGTGTCAATATTTGTCCTTCCTGTCGTGAAATGAGGATTTTCCACCTCATTTCACATTTAAAAAGAAAAATGCGCCAAGGAGTTCCTCTTTGCTTAGGGAAAAAACCCACCACCACCATCACCATCTCATATCCCTTATTTAGAAAAATGGAGAAGGGTGGAAGGAGAGAAGAGCATTTTTTTTAAATAGATGTTTTGACTTAAAGGCACATAGAGTCTTTTTCAAGTGTCCTGCCTTTTCCCTAGTTCCCCAACGCCAAATAAATAAAATAAAATAAATGCTACATTTAAAATTGAATGAAATACATCAACATTAATGATTTTCCCCTTCAGGTTAACACCACCATTTGCTTCAATAATTTTTACCCATTTCGTGATAGATTTCACAATTCATGCTACAAGGAAAAATAGACTATTTTTTTGACAAAAACAAAAGGCAGTGTCAGTTTTTTATCAAAATAAAATAAATCTCTCACAATTTTCTTTCCATCCAACTAGATTTGCCCATCAGTTATTTCTAATTTAACTACAATTATAGCTACAAAAAATATAAAAGGAAGAAAAGGAGGAAGGGGAAGGGAAGAGATAAATGGGACACTGTTTAGAAATTGCAATTCATTGGCCTTGGGCTGGCCAGCACATATCTTTGCTGAGGGAGAAATATTCATCAGCATTAACTGCTCCTTTTAACCTCCTGACATTCAAATGGGAAATATAGTATTTTAAAAAAGGGTCCAGCAATAGCACCTTAGAAATCTAGAAAAGGTAAATTATTCTGAGGTCAGTTGTTTTCTTCTATACAAAAGGTTTGTTATGTTTCTTGAGTTCAGATATTCCCTGTAAATATTTTTTGTCTCAATTTTCCTGTCAAATCCCTGTCACAACACCTTCATGTCCGCACACTCTTCCTCTGAGAGCAATGGCTCTACAGACACTGACTCTGTAAATTTTCAGGGAGCACGTGAAAACAAACCCATCAGCTCGGGTGGATGCTGAGATAAGTCATCTCCCATTGTTTTTAGAAATCCCACCACCTGTAAATTAGGGAATATCACTCCACTGAATTTATCAGCATTCCATGGGGCATAAAAACACAGATACGCAATGCCAAGCAACTTCCTTGTGGCAGGGCTCTCACAAGATGTGTGTTGGGAACGCACACACAGGACACGAGTACTTTCATGTATTTGTGTACACACATGTTTGTTTGGGCTCAGGTAGAGTTCATTTTCTTCACAGTAACTGCTATGGGCTGTATTTTGGATTTGTGCTGAAAAGAGTGTTACAATCACAGTTACAACCCCTGCTTTGCTGGGGATGGCGGAACACCTGCCTGACCTTGGGAAGTGGTGAATGAATTCCTTATTTTGCCTCATTTTTTCAAATTAGTTTTACTTTACTTGTTTAACTGTCTCTATCTCAACCCATAAGTTTACTCCCTGTTACCCTTCCGATTCTCTCCCCCATCCCACCAGGAGTGAATGAGCCACTGCATGGGGCTGAGATGCCCCACACTGGGGTTAAACCATGACAATAATACACACAAACGAAATGTACTCATAGCAGGGACCATGTAAATAAAAAGAGAGTGATTGCTTTAGGCTGTTAATTCTGTCTTTTAAAGAAAATTATTTCGGAAGGAAATGAGTCTTATAATATCTCACTGTGTGGGGTTTTATGCTCTCCTGTTTATTGTTCCTCTATAAAAAAACTTTGAACCCCCTGGCCAATTTCAGTCACTTTTGTGGACTCAAAGATAATATATTCCTGCAAGGTTTGTAAAAGTAGGTGCCCAAGTAGAGAAAAGACACTTATTAGTTCTTCCATTGAAGGAAGATGTGTAGTAAAACTCTCTCATATGATCCTGAGATCTGCATTCATCCTTCCCTTTCACATACAAATCCAAAGAAAAACAGGTGTAGCACATGAAATATTTGCTCTTGGATTCATTGTTCACATGCTTTGATATCGCCACACGCATTGCAACTCTTTATTCGCTGTGAAGTCAAATGTTATTTGCCTCTTTCATGCAGTTACATTTTTCTATGTTTGCACCAATCCCTCAGAGCTCCCCCATGCCTAAGAGGTAACGCTCATATATTACAGATGACAATACATCTCTCCAAGTTATGAACAAAAAATTAAAGTTTTCCACTTCCCAGTCACTATACTTATAACTCATTCTTGACCTTAAAGCATCAGTGCAGAAGTCTTAAGAAAAGAGACCAGAAACTCTCTCAGGTCAAGATACTCTCAAACAGGGATCAAAAATAGCATGGGAATGAAGCATGCATATAGCAAGGTTTACCCAAAATGCTCCTCAAGCATTTAGAGTTCAGGAACTTCTTGAGTCAGAGATATCATCATCGGTCTTTGTATTCGAGAGAAAATACCAAATCTGTCTCACAAAACTGCAAAAAGTTGGGTAGGAGAATAGTCTACCCAGGAGAAAATATCTTGAGCCCTCTCAAAGGAGATGGGTCAGTAAATCTGTAAGTGCCCTTTAGAGAGATTGCCCAGACCAGGTTGCATTAAAAGATGTTTCTTATATTGCCAGATATCTTCAGAAATGCGAAGGTGCCACACCTGGAAACACCTTGGCTATCTGTGCCCAAAAGACTCAGCTGAAATTAGCTTCTAGACCATTTTATGCATCAAAACATAAAATCATCAGTGCCAAGTGCAGGTCTTTGCTGGAGCTCTTATAGGCTCTCATGAATTAAGCAAGACAAACATACTCCCACAAACCATCATCCAAAGGGCCAGTGGCTGGGTGTGAGATAGATCCTGTCTCCCAGGAAAGATAATAAAAAGACAAAAAAATGCAAAGAAAAGCATCTTTTGATCAAAATTTTTTCACCTTTGGAAGAACATGCTGTTCTGCAAATATGAACTTCTACCTGAAGGTAGGTTGCAGTCAGGTGGGTGTGAATCTCTTCTCTCAGGCTGACGACACCAGAACAAGAGGACATGGCCTTAAGCTACACCAAGTGAAGTTTAGACTGGATGTTAAGAAGAGCTTTTTCACAGAGAGAGTGATCCCTCATTGGAATGGTCTTTCCAGAGAGGTGATGGAGTTGCCATCCCTGGAGGTGTTTAAGGTCAGACTGGATGAGGAGCTCAGTGACATGGTCTAGATGGTGGGAGGCTTGGATGGATGGAGCGTGGTGCCCATGGTTCCACGCTTGTGGGCCTGATCCCTGGGTGGGCGCTCACTTGGGAGTTGGACTCGATGATCCTGTGGGTCCCTTCCAACTCAGAATAACCTGTGAACCTGTTCCTCATGCTGTTACAAAAGTTTTTCTCATTTTATTTCCTTTTAAGATAATCCTGTTTTCCTTTCAGTGTATTTAAAGCCTAGAAGGGCATTTCTCTCCTCCTGACCAGCAACCTCGGTGGCTGAAGGTTTATTCAAAGTGATATCAGTGGCTCAGCACAAAGGTGAGGGGCAGTGAACGGGCAGAGCCTTTGCCCACACAATTCCAGTCACCATCTCTCTGGCCTAAGAATGATGAAACTACCACCACCACCTGCAAGCAGAACAGCAATTTTGTCAGATGCCAGACCTAAAAACGAATGTGGCCGTGCCATGCACTGCTCTGAGCTGTGGATATAATGAGTTCTGAATGGGAAGTCCCGGACACAATAAATCTGTGCCATATGTGACCATTTCCTGTGTCAGTTCCTTTCTCATAACCAGTGGAGGCTTCTCCCTCCCCCTCACTTTCCCTTTCATGACCCCACACCGGGGCTCTGAAATCTTTCAGGGTTGCTTATGGGCCCCAGGCTTTTCCACAGCAGTTGCATAAATGAATGAGTTTGACAGCAAACATCATAAAGGTTAGTGGTAATGTGTGTTCCACACAAGTGCTTGTGCTAGTCACTAAAGAAAAGGGGGAGGAAAGAGCTTGTTTTGTTACCACAAACCAAAGCATGTTCTCTGACAAGTGGTGAAAGAATTAGTCAAATAAACTTGAACTCTACTCAAGCCAGCACTGCCAGGTTTTGTTATAGACAGGGAGGTTCTCAGCTTCGCTTTCCCTCCTTGGCCTGCGGTCACTGCAAAGACAAATCATCCTTTTCTTCTGCAAAAATAAAGGCAGGGGATAAAGTGAACGGCCTCAAAATAAAATTTGCAGTGAACTTCACTTTACTGCTATTACTATTGCAATTTCTTCCCAATGAGAACAGGTCTTTGGGCCTGGGAACAGACTCACAAAAAGACCAAACAATTTTCCATTAGAAATGGGCTAGGAGGAAAACGCCAAATACCTACAGATTTTGCAAATATTTGGATTAGAATTAAACTTTTAAAGGACAATTATTTTTATAAGAAATAAGCGGGAAGACAGAACAGAAGCAATCATTTCCCCTATTTCCCCCTTTTTTTATTAGTTAGCAAATGAAACATTTTGATTAAACAGCAAAATTTCACTAAGTTTTCAACTATCCCTGAGAAATTATAATATTTTGGCCTGTTTAAAACTTTTCTGTTGAACTATATTATCAAAAACCCCTTTTTTTTGGCCTTAGCAGTACCATTAAAAGAAACCAAAACGCATATTTCATATATCCTAATTTCAACCCAGAAAGACCTCAGACACTTCAGTTAGCTGGGGAGGTTTAGGCTGGAAATTAGAAAAAACATCTTTCTAAATAAAAACAATAAAATGTATATATATAAGTATTAAAGGCTTTAAACCAACTGATTAGAATCTGGTGGAAGAAACACAAGTGAAGAACTTTTTAAGCAGGTTATTTTAATGTCTTTTGGGAGCATTGCAATTACAGATATCACTTTGGAATATTCTCTCTCTCTCTCTTTCTTTCTTTCTTTCTCTCTTCTTTGTTGAACATACAGTCTTAGAGCCTGTGCTCGTGACAGAAACATTCACAAGCACAAGAATCCCTGTGACATTATTAGGGTTCTTTTCAGCAATATTAGTCCTGTATGGGCTATGGGCTTGAATCTTAAAGAAGAAGGATTTCATTATGGGCACAGAGAGTTATATTATGCCATGACATATTTATGACAATGAACAGTAATGGGAGGCAAGTGTTTTAAGTCTTGGAAGTCGAAATTAATCTGAAAGCACACTGCAGAATCTGAGCACCTATGAAAACATATTGAAGAGGTAAAATTAGAGATACAAAGGCTACAGTCATTATCTGAGCACATAGAATGGGATCCATCACATTAATTCTACCTGCCTAAATGTTAAGCATCCAGTCTAAGCTAATTGTCTAGCCTAAGATGTTCATCTAGACAATAATCATTAGAGAGAGGGAGAGGAGAGACTTTTAGAGGGTCATTTATTCTTGCTTTTCTTTGAATGGATTGTACTTCTGGAGGTATCTGTCTCTACAGGTGATACTGGAAATCCAGGCAGACAGTTTGGAAGGAAGGTCTGCATTTAGAACCACGGAATCATTAAAGTTGGAAAAGATCTCCAAGATCATTGAGTCCAACCTTTGACCAAACACCACTGTACAACTAAACTACAGAAGTGCCATAAGTGCCACTGACATTAGATAAAATGAGCCCAACTCCTAATAAGGTCACTAATGAGGGTTGCAGGACAGCCAGACAAATTGGTTTTCGTGTTCACAGGTTATTCTGAGTTGGAAGGGACCCGCAGAATCATTTAGTCCAACGCCCAAGCAAACACCCACCCAGGGATCAGGCCCACGAGTGTGGAACCACAGGCACCATGCTCCATCCATCCAAGCCTCCCACCACCTAGACCATGTCACTGAGCTCCTCATTGAGTCTGAAATAAATGGGAAATGATAGCTCTGTACACACTGCTAAAGTAACCACCATCTTCTCCTGCTCTGAGCAAGGGGAAAGAGTAAGAAGGGAGACGAAACCACTACCATGCTAATAAAAAATGAGAAAGAAATTTGCCCTATCCCTAATAGGGATAAACAGGCTACAAACAAATTATTGAGAAAGACCCTGAAACAGATCAATCCCTGCATTTGACTTTTGTAGCTCTCATGTCCAAGCCATGGGATACAGGATCCACATGTGCCTGGTGTAGTCACACTACAGACAAGGGCTCTGTCTGTCCTGAGCAAAAGGGACATGGAGAAAAGTACCTTGGAAAGCACAGAAATTGAGAATTTATCCAAAAAGAGATGAGGAAACACAACTAGACCATAAAAATAAATGAGACCAACATGGCTGCAGGGATAGAAGTAGACTAATTTCAAATACCACTTACAAGAAAATCAAATTTTAGGAAAACTTAGGTCAGAAAAGATTTCCAGATGTCATTCATTTCAACTTCTTGCTCAGAGAAAGGCTAAGTACAAACTTATACGAGGCTTCCGAGGGATTTATCACAAATCATAATATATCTACATTTAGGCTTTTATACATTTACTAGGACAACACTCTATCAGTTTATAGTATGTTCAGAGAAGCTGCCAGGGTTGGAAATGCCTTGGAGAAGATCTGTGTTCCTCATGACAGTTTTACACCTAACTTCACATGTTTGCAAGATGGTTTGACAAATCTTTGAGGGTTGGTTTTGCTCATAGTTATCCTCTACCTTGTTTAAGGTAGTCCAAGGACTTTTCCTGGTCCCATCAAAGACTTCTGGAGAGTTCCAACAGGGAAAGAGCAGGTCTGGAGGTAGAACATACCTTGTACTTTACCAGATTGAGTTCTTCATCTTCATATAAATGTGACATCTTATCAGGGCCACACTAATCCGGATTGTGTGGTGTGGTGCCCATGAATAAAAATAATACATAACTCGATTGGTGGAGCACTGAAAACATCCACCAGTCCTCACTGCCCTGCTCTAACTAGTAAGGATCACTCCCTTTACATTTTATCCCAGGCTTACTAGTGAGCTGTTTGAAATTTCAGACAGCCCTTGGAGTTATTTTGGCCAGGGAGTATATTTAAAACTCATTGTGCCTAATGTTGTCTTTCTACAATTGAGAAGTAATCAGGAAAGACGTGAAAATAAATAGACAAGTGAGAGGCAAAATGAAATATGAAGTGGCTAGAAAGGAGTCTGCTCTCTAATGTATTTTTTCAGCTTATTATTGTAAAAGCCCAGAGCAAAAGAGTAGCTTTGAAAAGTCTTTTGTTAACAGTGGAAAGGTTGTCTTGATATTTTTCTTAACTTTTTATTTATTAACCACGATGCACAGGGTAATTCCATAAGTGATGGCCGAGTTTCAGGTTACAGGGACTTGTTTAGTCTGAAAACATCCCAGACTGCAATGGGAAGCAGAAAAGAGAAGTGATAGCTCATCATATGGAGCTTGAAGGAACTAAACCTGAAGCCCATTTGTTCTCTGCTTTTCCTTGTAATTTCTAGTGGTTGATCTTGCAAAGATTTGGATGTCTCTGTTTGGATGGTTAAAATGCATTCCCAGCAGGCCACTTCCTCAGGTGGTCTAGTTGATGACAGCACCATGTTTAGGCCAATATAAAACAGCTGATGTGTCGACCCTATCCGAAAATAAAATTATAAAGCTGCATTCCTATGTGGACAGTCCTCCAGAATAAAAAAAAAAAAAAGAAAATCAGTGTTAGTGAGAGCCTAAAACATGGCAGTCAATAACATCTTTGAGAGTCTTGGTGTTGGGGTACTATGTAGTTATTTATCATTACCCTGTTTGTGGGACTAAACATAAAGATATTCAATTTCTACGAAATCTCACCAAAGCTGTCAGTGGGAAAACATTAGCTGTGCACAGGAAAACAAACATGGCCGTTAAGAAGATTTGCTTCTGTGAGAGTTTTTCGTGCTTTAGTACCAGGGGGAAAAAAGAGCCCTGGAACAGGGTTAGGATAGGCAGAGCAATATAGGATTCTCCAAGGCTCATCGGATAAGGCATCTTGCTGGAATCTAAGGGTTGCCCTTCATGTATAATACCATGCATTATCCAACTTCTATGAAAAGAATTGCCAGTATGGACAATTTTGGTCTGGTTTTTTTTAGTACAGCACCAGCATTGCTGGAAAACTCTCAGCAGGAACCTACACAGAACTTTCTGCTGGTTTGGGACATCAGAGAACATCTTTCAGTTCACAGAATGCCATGAAATGCCAAGCCAGTTTGGAGAGCCTACAAAGAGCCCATCTGGAAGGGTTTGCTCAGTTCCATGTCTCATCTGGCTCATAAGGGACAGCAGGCTGAAGCCTTCTAGATCACGTTTGCATCCCATTAGCATGGAAAGGCTCATTCCAGAGTCAAAGCACACTAAGTATTGAGTACTAAGTACTAAGTCTATTCTAGGAGGTAGAAAAACAATCAACTTTCAAAACTGCATTGCCTTATCAAGACATCTGTGCTAAAACCATTCTCTAGGAAAGCCACTGGAATTCTGTTTCTGTGTTTCCCTGGGAAAGAGCTGCCAGCAGAGATCTCATTTTACAACCTGAATCCTGCCTCAAAGTTTGGTACGTTGCGTAGAAGTATTTGTTGTCAGCTGTCAAAAATGAATTCACATTTTCCTGCACATTTTCATAAGGTTCCAAAAGGGTTAATAATTCTGGCAGCAACACAGTCAGCAACCTGAATGTCCAACCAGAAGGATGTGCTGTGGACAGGATACCTGTGCTGCAAAGGACACTGAATAGAGGAAGAAAATAAAGGAATCTTGACTTTCTGATCCATTCTGCTCCATGGTTCACATGGAGCAGGAGCTCAGACACAGAGGCCTCAGAAGGAGAGATCTGAATTTAATAAAGCTGTCTGGGGAGAGGGAGACAGAGAAGATCACGGAGATAAGAGAGGCAGAGAAAGGAAGAGAGGGAAAGAAAGAACATTACAGCTGAGTGGTGATGGTTGTGCCCTGTCAGACTCAAGTGAAATATTTGTTTGAGAGTTTGGACACCAGTTAACTACGAAACGAATAAGAAATGTTCATGTTAGAACATTTACTTCCATGCCACAGTAATAAGGAAAAAGGCAGTGGAAGGCGAGGAAATGGCAAAATGCTGTGAAACAATTAATAGAGCTTCTTGATTTCATTGTAGTTTTGGGGGGTATTGGAGTGGCAGCTACACCTACAATATGCAGATAGAGTTAGACTTCTGCCTAGGAAAATAATCTCTTTTTAGGTAGCAATTCCACAGATTAACAAATCAAGGGAGTCTGTTTACTTGCCCACTTCTGCAACCTTTGCCCATTTCATTTTGGAGTATAAAAGTTTATTCAGGGGAAGCAGGGAAGAGGAGGAGGTTCATCTGATTCCTACTGGCACTGACAACCCCCTCCACTAAGGGACAAAGTTGTCTTCCTTAGAGAAAAACAGAGAGCAAATGCACAGCCAAAACTCCCATTGAAGGATGATTTTTTTTTTTTTTGTCTTTTCTTTTCCACAAGATTCTGTTTGTTAGAAAAACCGAAAAGACACCGGAGGGAAAATAAATGCAGATACATTTTTAATGCATGCATTTAATTTTCAGAACATGGTGGGCACTTTAGAGCTCAGTGCTGGAACTGCAAGGGGAAATTTATCTAATCAGTCCTCCGTGTCCCTGCTTCATTGACATACTGTGGTCCTGCGATTAAAGCACTGGAATCAGAGCTCTGCCTTTTCCTTCTCTTTCATACTGAAATTATTGATGTGCTTTGTACAATGTGTAATTGCCATTATTGTATATGTGCCTGGAGCATATGCAGGGCTGAAATTGAAATAAATAAGCAAACAAAAATCATATGATAGCAAGTCTCTGATGGTATGGTGGGGGTTGCTGCCACGGCATCACAAGCTGAAAATAGGATTTTATACTGCTGTGACTGGTTTTGATAGAGTGAGATTTGATAAGACTGGAAGAAATGCTCCTGTGATCTTCCAGTCTGACCCCAGCACAGACCCTCAGTAAATAGCCGAATCAAAGTACCTCTTTTAGCATCCCATGTCTGAGCCTTGCCATCCAGGGATTTCACTGGGTCAGTCCTGATTTACATCACCTGAGGATCTCGCCCAGTAACACACCCTCACCTTTCCTCCCTCTCTTTCTATCTCGCTCATAGACATGCAGTAGATTTGTTCTTTACATTTAATTTATGCAAGCGAGGCACAGAATGCATTCCAGTAAAGCCAATTAGATACGCACTAATTTCTTCTCTGTGAAATAGCAGTAAGTAATTAATCAGAATTTTGATCACAACTCAGTTGGCAATTCTAATTGCACTTGTCATTTCCACAGCAAATACAGAATCATTATCTTTTTTGCCGGGTCCTCTCTTCCTAATCATCCAGGGTGCTGGAAGCAAAACATTTCCAAGAACTAGATATTGTCTCTATCAACCAGCAGCCTTAATACCTTTGGACTGAGGGTTAGTGGGTTCAGTCCATGCCTGTGTTTTATTTCAAGCTTCATCATAATTTTAAAGAGAATAGCTAGTGGCAGGCTGGCTGCTTGCCTGGGGGAGAGGGGATTCTGCCTCATAAAATTACGAGGAAGGATAAAAGCTAGCAGCTCACTCCATTAAAAACCTTCTGGGAGAGCACTAAAGACGCCTGACCTTTGCACAAGTATCCAGCAGCCATCCAAGGGACATATGGACATTGATCAGATCTGTACCATCAAAGTCCACGCTGCATCTCCGAGGCATCACATCCCTGTTTTAACTCCAGGCACTACCAACCATCTCAGTAAGGAACAGGATGATCAGGGGAGATCAGTGTCCCCTGCTTCGCTGAAACAGTGTTTCCATGACCGTTTAGGGATCATCCTGATGATCTCTGCAGACTGACAGTGCCGGTCTGGGGCAAGAATGGGTTAAGATTATCTGCCTGGATAGTGTTATGGCCAGGGGTCTGTGGAGATAGGGCTCCCCTGTGCCGTGCTCCAGAAAGCTGACAGTGAGATACTCCTCAAATGGCTTAGAGGAGGGAAGGAGGAGAGCAGGAAGAGAAAGGGAGATTTACCATTTAGGAACTGAGCCCTACAGGGAGCCAAGGTTGTACCTGTGTCAGGTCCAGCCTTCCAATCCAGTGTGGCACTTCACCTTCTCTCGCTGTTGGAAAAGATTTCTGAGGACCTGACAATTACAGTCTCTTTTATTACTTAGGTTCTTCAACCTCAGCTCGTTAATATTTTCCCAGATAATCCCAGTCAGTAAATTTGGGGAACAACCACCAGAACTGGGATATCTGTTCTGTCAAGTTAATAACTAGTCACTAGAAACTTAATAACACTTTGTGCAAGAAGTCTCTGCAGAGAGTATGTTGTGAACCAGAATAGTTTTGGTTCTACATCTACATACAATTTGAGTAAGTAGCAGCAATGAAAATGGCTGTTTCAAAGACTGTCCAAGCATCTCATGTACTTCCCAAATCTTTCTCCTCTCTTCCCTAAGTAGCAGAAATCACTAAAAGAACAGGAAGACTCGTCCCTTTCCTTCACTTCCTCAAACTGGAAGTTTGGGGGTTTTTTGCTAATGCTCTTTCCTTTATTCCATATTTGTGAGATCAATAGAAAGGATTTGAGAGGAGTCCTTCAACTCCCAGACACCAAACCTCTCCCACAGGAAAGGGGATAACTCTCAACATTAGTGGTGCCAACGGGGATTGAAGAGGGACAAAATATGTGTCCCAGAGCCCAACTATGAGCATGGAAGCCAGGAACAACAATGTCTGAGATTTTAGTAGGCTGAATTTCTCTCACAAAGGACAGAAAAATACAAACAGAGTAAACGTCTGAACTGCCACAGAGACTTTTCCTTTCCTGGGATTTGGTTTGGGATGGCATGTCAAATATGCTGCCCATGATGAAAAGTCCCAAAATTTTGACTCATACATTTTCCAGGCTCAACTCTACCTTCCGGGACACAGTGGGACACCAAAATTTTCCATCAGTCTTAAAAAGAGGTACACTGAGGCTATGTCCACACTTGGGAAGGTTTATGCCTTAGACCTAGTACTCAATCACAGATATTTTACATTCCTTGAACAATGTTTGGCATGTTTTCATGTCTAGGTCAACTAGCACTAACCAAAACAGTGTCTAGGACCTGTCTGAGGCTTAACATGATTTGTGACCATCCCAGTTTGGATGCAACCAGTCTGATCTGGAGGAAAAGGGAATTTCATAATTATTCATATGGCCACACCTTCCACTAGAACAGCTTTCTCAAAGTCCCATCCAACTTGGCCTTGAGCACTTTCAGAGATGAGGATAAGTCCCACTTCAAGCCATTCAGGTGCAGGAGAGGCACTGTTAGAGCTAAAAATGTGGTTGCTACCACCAGACTTTTCTTAACCAGTTATCCATGCTCTAAGGAGTCAGCAATGACTCTGCTGACTATCTAAACATAGAGAGACCCCAAAAAGGAAGAAAAAACTGTTCAAAAAATGTAACGGAAAGGTTGCCTTTTAATTCACTGTAGTCAGGGTTACTTAATCACCTCAGAGTAGGAAAATTAAAAAGAAACAGCAGCTCTTGGAACCTGAATGTCTTTGAAGGCCAAGTAAACCAACACTGCACAGATTTATGAAGACAGCAGATCACATCTCAGATTAGTTACAGCAGACAAAAGAAAGAAATAAGAGCTTTAAAACCAGAGGCAATGGGATACAATGAGAGTACTGCAAAAAAAACATTGGCTTCAACACAGATATATAAGTAATGGATGGTCCTGAAGAGACATTCTGGCTACATCTTCACTAGTAAATTAAATGTGCTCAAGAGTGTTTCCAGACACCGAGGCACACTGACATGACCTGGTTGCAGTCATCTCTTAAACTATCTCAGTTTTAAAACCGGGATGGATTCATCCAACAGAC
The DNA here is from genome assembly GCA_013390025.1 of Pitta sordida. NCBI lineage: Eukaryota > Metazoa > Chordata > Aves > Passeriformes > Pittidae > Pitta > Pitta sordida. The sequence goes on from WEKX01011386.1 coordinate 276,144, forward strand.
CAACTGGGAATGCTCCTTGGTACAAATAAACTCCCAAACAGCACCCAAGAATTGTTTGGGAGACCATTAATTGGCCCAGGACAAAAGGATGCCAGGGGCTGCGGTAAACATTTTTTGCAGGGCAGAGGAATGTGTCTCTGTATCTGTGACCTGACACCACTTTATTTGTCTTAGCATGGGCATAGCCCTTATTCATGTCAGTGTCTACCCCTGGAGAGTGACTCTGTGACTACAAATTCACCTGCAAAATTTAACAGAGGGCACAGGCCACATCAGTTAGAGAGGTACCCCAAGCCTAAGGAAATTAACAGGGAAAACTGTAGACCAGAATATTTATGGGCGCCTTTGAGAGAAGAGTTCACACCCAGGAGAAAAGATCAAGCAAATGCTGTATGAAATATCTGGCCTTCTTTCAGCATTGTTGGAGGTTTCTGAGCATCATCAGTAAATTCATAGAATCACAGAACGTTTTGGGTAGAAGTTACCTTAAAAGTCATCTTTTTCCACCCCCTGCCATGGGCAGGGACACCTTCCACTATCCCAGGTTGCTCTAAGACCCTTCCAACTTGGCCTTGGACACTTCCAGGAATGGGGCAGCCACAGCTTCTCTGGGAATCCGGGGCCTTTCTTCTTATTTTTTGTATACTTGTTGCAAAGAAGTTATTGCTGTCCACTTTGCAGTCTACAAGGCTGGAGCTGACATTTTCTGGTACTAGAAAAATACTTAAAGTGAAGCAAAACAATTTACAATCATTAAAATAATAAAGTTGTTGCTGTGTGCAAGACCAGGTGTCAAACTTGAGTGTAGGAGAAGGAAGAGAAAACCAAGTCATCTCCTGGCTGTCATCTCCCTGCTGGACATGAGTTATAGGTTGGCAACAGCTGAAATGGGACATGCCTACCTGCTACACCTTAATTAATACTGGGAGAATGGGTTTAGGAGGATTGGAGTCACCACTTGAGCAAATCTGGGGATAATTTCTTGTCTCTAGTCATCCAGTGTCTCTTTGGGTTGATGTAGCTGGACCCTGCTTTGGTCTCCAATAGTCATGAACTCTGAGTTCAGTCAGGCTGTGGCTGCATTTAACTGTGGGAAATATCTGATGCATGATGTGGAAAAGTCAGCCCCTTCCTCACCTCATCACACATGGGTGTCCCAGTAATCAAAATGCTCAGACAAAAAGCAGATAGAAAGTTGTGCATAAAGCCTCTGAAGCACAAACAACCTCTGTAAATCCTTACAGACACTGGGCAAATACAAGAGAAAGAGCAGGAATAGGAGAGAAGTGACACCAAGAATCTACTGCCACTGGTTTTTGGAGAGAATACTCTGTTGTCTGCCCTGCCTTGGATGAGAACTGTGAACCTCAGTAAAACCTCTTGATCTTTTTTTTGACCCTACAACATGTTGTGCACAAAAACATTTGCCCTGAGCACAGACCCAGACGCACACAGGGCTGATCCATCTCAAAATCCATCAATGCCAGGAGCAGTCGGAGGCACGGGCTAGAAGTCAGTGTAAAAGCACCCACAGAGAGCATAACAACAGGAGCATGGGCTGAGGCCTCTGAGGAGGACCCCAAGCAGATCCAGTGTCATGAACAGCAACTCAGCCAGCACACATCTGTGCATTAGCACAGGAACAGGACAGGAACACATCAAAGAATCACAGAATCATAGAATCATAGAATTGTGATTGGTGATAGGTTGGACTTGATGATCTCTATGGTCTTTTCCAACCTTACTGATTCTGTGATTCTGTGATTCTGTGATTCTGTTAAGGTTGGAAAAGACCTCCAATATCGAGCCCAACATTTAACTTAGTGCCGCTATGCTCAGTAAACCATATCACCTCTCCCAGCCAGGGTGGACATAAAGCTACTCAAAGAGGCAAACATTGCTGCCCATGTAAGAGCTTTCCCCAACAAGGAACAGGGACCTATGTTTCAATCTCCCTCCCTCTTTAGATGTTCCACCAGTGGTTCTTTTGCTTCTGTGTACAGAAGTCCATTGCACATTCACAAAAGAGAAGATAAAAATTATTGTGGCTTCTCATTTGAGGCGCTCTTCACATCTCCTGCCTGCCTTGCTTCGTAATGCTCACGCCAGCATTTGGATTTTAAATGGAAAGTCACTCAGATCAAGCTCTTTTTCATCCTTTCCCAGATGACTTGGGAGAGATAGGCACACCTGAAAAGTGAGTGGAGGGTTGAGCTGATGCCTCCTGGCCTGAAGACATGGGGACATGTAGGGGCTGGGTGACTCCAGAGCACAGTGCCGTTACAAACAGGCCCTTGCCTGAAGGCCCATCAAGTTGAATTAGAAAAAAAAAAGAACCATTAATTAACTTGACTTAAGAGAAGGCTGATGCAGGGCAATGTGACCTTTTCTCTATGTCACATGCCACACGGATTTTAGCCTCCCTCTGATGCTTTGTCACTGCCAGTCCTTGTTTTTTAGATCTCTGGATTGCAGGGGGGTGATGGTGACCAAAAGAATTGTGGCAGCAGAAGGAAAGAAATGACAGTTTCACTATTCCAGTGATCTGTACCCCAAAACAGCAGAATCCTATTATGCATCTGCCATCTCTTACCTTATTTTATATATATATATACATATATATATATTTATATATAAAATTTATATATATTTATAAATGTATGTATACATACTCTATCTCAGATATTACAAACACATAACATGTCATGTGCACATTCAGTTAATATACACAAGGTAGTTTGGGCAATGTTTTCCAGAAAAACTAACAATGGCATTGGTTTCCAGAAATGCAGAATAGAATTATCTAATTCTGCTCCATTTTTGCACAGATGTGATGGCAACAGAAGGACTTTTATGCAGTTTTCTCCAATCAGTTCAATGCATTTCTGCAGAAGTTAAATCTACTGATAATTTGGTATTGAATTAGCCTATCTCAGGGGTGGAGGGAAAGTGTACTTAACAGCCTCAGTGCAGGCTGACGACAGCAAAATCATAGTATCACAGAATGACTTGGGTTGGAAGGGGTCTTAAAGATCATCTTGTTCCAATTCCTCTGCCATGGGCAGGGACACCTTTTACTGGATCAAGCTGCTCCAAACCCTGTCCAACCTGGCCTTGAACACTTCCAGGGATGGGGCAGCCACAGCTTCTCTGGGCAACTTCTGGAAGGGCCTCACCACCTCCACAGGGAAGAATTTCCATCTAATACCTAATTTAATCTTCATCTTGATCATTTTCTCTTGTCCTATCACTACGTGGACTTGCTTCTTAGGCATCAGTTTTAGGGAGAGAAAAAATTATTTCAGGAAGGCAAGATGAATGTTTTGAGTTCAATTTGAATCTCTCCTAGGAAAAGCAAGCTAATCCAACCTTATCCATGACATTCAGGACGCATCTACACCTTTTCCTTGATGCAGCACAGGATCTCCCTCAAGACCTGACCCACATCCCACAGCAGCAATAAAATAGGAATTACAAGTTCCAGGAATAAAGAAAAACCAGGTTTCAGAGCATATGTGATTCTCTGAGTCTCAGTCTACTTGAAAGCTTCACAGACTCTGAGGGACATCTGGACTGGTTGTCCATGGGTGATTGCAGGTATTTCTACACTGTCATCCTCTACCTATGTGGCCTCTGTGGAGGTGGAAGGTGAATGGATCTGGGAGCTCACTGAGCTGTTAGTTTGACACACATCCTTCTTTGAGAGCTGTGTCAACACAGACATTTTCGTCAGAGGTGCGGAGTTTCATCCTCTGAATCAGAGATTCTTTGCCACATTGTTGAAAAAGAAAATCCAAGGGAAAAACACTCCTCAAATTCCATTGGATAACTTTGGTAAGGAAAGACATGTCAATGGTATACCCATAAATAGCTCATGCAGAGCAAAAAGCCTCAGAACAGCTTAAAAAAATGCTTTTTCATGTTCCATTAAATCACTGTGGCTTAAAGTATTGAAGGTTGGTTTTGAAACCACACTGAATGAAATCTGAACATTTATCTCACTGAAAACACTCCCATCTTACTAAACAAACACGATGTGATCGACATTGGACCTCAGAAAATCCCCTCACATCTCGTTATCCCACAGTTTAGATTAGGGCTTTTATAGCTCGACATTCTAATTCAACCACAGGATCAGATCTGCTCTGCCTCAGCCTTTGAGTGCTAATATATATATTTCTGTAACAAGAAGAGCAAAGCAAAGGAATATAATGTGTTCTTGTAGCAACAAGTTAATTTTGATTTAACCTTCCAATGTTTGACATTGAGACCATCAACACTTTGGCTGTTTAAGGAGAAACACCAAGTAATCAAGCAATAAACTTTTACACAAGCAAAAAGTCTCCCGGAGATGCTGACTGCATTGTTTCCTGCAACACAAAGCATTCCCTTGTCATTCCTATTGGCAAGATGTCAAGTTGCACCCTCTTGGACCCATTTGCCATGAAAAACGTCACCTGTGAAAACGCATCTGAAGCTGAATTATGAAGACTTTCACCCTGAGAGCACATGAGGCTGGAGAGGAAAGCCCTCTGCCCAAGACCAGAATAGCCAAAGAAAAGCTTCCTGATCTGACATGGAATTGCTCAGACCCCACAGACCCATCTGTGCTTCAGTTTCCCCTCCCGCATTTTTTTTTACCTGTTTAAGGCTGAAAACTCCTCACAGGATGAATCTCTGGCTGCATGATGGTGCCTAGAGTCTCTGGTCCCATTTACTAGAGTATGAGATCTCTTAAAGAGGTGTAAATATACACAGGCTGCGGCAATTTTAGGATTAAGAGGAATTGCATGCTAGAATTCTGTTCTTGCAGGTCAAGTAATCCAGCATTAACATAGCTCAGCTGGTGGCACAATCCACTTCTATTTCTCATTTCAGAACTTTATTTCTCCTAGGCTGTCCCTCATAGAATCATAGAATCATTAAAAGACTTTTAAGATTATCGAGTCCAACCAAACAACCCATCACAAGTACCATGTTCACCATTAAACTTCACACCTCCAAGCTCTTGGACAAATCTCACTGGTGAGAAGTTGCTTTACAAAGAAAGCACTTGGACATGCAGAAACATCAAGGAGGAAACCAAATTTATTTATTGCCCTTTGATTTTAGGCCTCATCTTTTCCCTTTGCAGATTCCAGACACCTTCCTCAGACACTCCAAGCAGGAGACTGAGCTTTCTAGAGTGACACGAGGAATTTGCACAGAATTTGGCCCCTGGTGTCCATCTCCTAATGAATTTCTTCAAGATTTAGACAATTTTAATTCCCTAGGGAATATTCATGTAATCTTTTGCCAACAGACCAAAGGTCACAGAGATTTCGCTTCTAGATGATCCCAACTGTAACAGCTGGACTTTGGTTATCCTTGTGGATCCCTTCCAGCACAGGATATTCTAACTTAGACTGGTCTGGGTCCTAGGAAATAGGTCACATTAAGGTAAATATGTGAAACAGCCGAGAAGTGGCCTCATGCTCACTGCACCCTTGGAACATGAACAAACACTCCAAGATAGCATGTTCCCCTTGCTGAGAATCCCACAGAAGACTTTGAGGAAAGACCTGGGTTGGCTTTGGGTGAGGTTTGTTGGGCTGGTTTGGAATTTTTATGTTTTTATTCCCTTCCCCTCTAAACTCTAGCCTAACCCTCCCAAAGAAAGATGCCTGAAAAGAGATTTTACTTTTCAAAAGACCTTCAGCACATCTGCCTCCAACTGCAGTAATATTATTTTCCTAAGCAGCCCTCAAACCGTGAATATAAAAGCACAAAAATTCAACACCCACAAAACACGTAGAATAAGATAATAACCCTGGACAATGAGAAAATTGCACAAGTTCACTTTCCATGTCAGTATGCATTTCCCTTTAAGAATTTTCATTTCCCTTTAAGCAATTCTATTATTCACACATAGCATTTCTAATCATTCTTTCAAGTGTTTCTATGTAACTTATCAGGGTTTAATGAATGCCAGAATAAGCACTAGAGGGAAAATCCACATAACTGGACACTAACCCAAAGGTTTTAACAAGACCCCTACATTTTTCTCTTTTTAATATAATCTTTAGTCAGGCATTTGTTGCTTTGATCAGAAATATGGCTTTTTTATTGGTATTATTATTGACTTTTTCCCACCCACCTTCTTGTTTAATCCACCATCCCATAACCTGTGAGCCTTCCAGGGTTGCAGTGAAGAGTTATTAGTTACAAAGGGCTTCTTTGGAAACAACATCTACATAAAATCAGTCAAAGTAAACAAGTAAACCTCTACTGTCTTCTACTGAACTGCGACCCACACATACTTTGAAAAGAGTAAAAAAACCCAGAAAATATCCAATATGAATATGTTAGAGATCACAAATGACTTGTGCAATCTGCCATATACGGAGGTATTCACCATCAATAAGAATTCCTAAGGATGACATTGTACTCAGAAATAATGTCACACATTAATCCACAAAATCCACTTTAGTACAGTGGTAAGTGTCCCCACCTGGCATGTGGGAGACCCGGGTTCGATTCCCGACAGGGAGACAGTGTTAAGAGTTGGACTCGATGATCCTTGTGGGTCCCTTCCAACTCAGAATATTCTGTGATTATATCACAAATTATGGGTCACCTGCTGACTTCTGGTTTGAGTGACTAAAAGAATGGATAAGATAAAAGACACCTGCTAAAGTGCAGGAATTGGATCTACTTTCAGGTCAAACAGTCCTTGAATGACTGCTTTGGAAGACAGAGATATGAGAAAAAAGGAGTCAGTCTATAAATGCTTAATATTCTCCCCAAAGCAACCGCTGCCTCCAACTAGAGGAACAACATGTAATATTGCTGCAATAACAAAATTATTTCTAGTGCTTCTACTTGTGCAGTAATCCCTTGAATCTTGTGGGGGATCAGTTCCAGAAAGATGCTGCAATACATGAAATCCATGAAGGAGCAGTAAAAACAGTAAATATGGTAAAGGCAGTAAAGCAGAGGGGGAAAAAATCCAAAGTACTGAAGCTGCTAATGGTGAACTGTGAAGTAGCAAGGGAATACTATACCTCTAATAATATATAATAGCAACATTTAGCTTCAGGGAAACCTAATAAATATAATCCAGTACCTAAAGGGGGCCTACATGAAGGCTGGAGAGGGACTTTTTACAAGGGCATGCTGTGATAGGGCAAGGGACAACGGACTTCAGATGAAGGACAATAGATTCAGTTATTAAGAATAAATTCTTGCCTGTGAAGGTGGTGAGGCCCTGGTACAGACTGTCCAGAGAAGCTGCGGCTGCCCCATTCCTGAAAGTGTCCAAGGCCAGGTTAGATGGGGCTTGGAGCAACCTGGGATAGTGGAAGGCGTCCCTGCCCGTGGTAGCAGGTTTGCAATGAGATGATTTTCAAAGTCCCTTCCACTCAAGCCATTCTGTGATTCTAAGATTCAGGGAAATGGAAAAGTCCTCATCAAGTGACACAGCCTATTCCTCTATATCACAGCAAGCTGTGGTCTATCAGGCTCCACTCCTGACACATCCTTCTGTTGTTTTACCCCTTAGCTCGCTCTCCAGAGATGGAAAGAAGGCAGTTGTTCCCATCTCCTAAAGCACTGAGATGAGAGACACTACACACTGCCTTGTTCCAGTGTGAGGTATGATTTTAAGTATTGTCACTCCTTAGAGTGAGACCTGGACAGAAGATGTAAGTACTTTATCACAGGGTGCATCAAGAGTTCCGAGAAGATCCAAGGACTCTCTAGCCATTAGGGAAATTTCTGCCAAGTATTTTCTTCCATTGAATATTTACCCAATAGAGCTGTACCTCCCATTTCTTTCATATTTATTTTTTATACAACCTTGAACACTTTTGGTGCTTTTGATCAGCTAATTCTACAACCTATCTGAAGGACAATTTCGTCATGGAAAGGATGGTCAGACATTGGAACAGTCTGCCCAGGGCAGGGGTGGAATCATCATACCTGGAAGTGCTCATAAAACGTGTGGATGTGACACTTGGAGACATGGTCTAGTGGTGGACCTGGCAGTGGTGGGTTAATGATTGGACACAATGATCTTAGAAGTCTTTTAGAAATTATAGAATCCTATGATTCTGTCAATCCCATAGAGAGGAAAAATAATGCTCGTGCAATATGGACCTTATAGGGATGAAACTTCATTTTCAATCCAGTAACTGTGCCATCCTGTCAAGCATGGGAAGAAAACAAGGAGGCAGACTTACCCTAGTTTTGCAATGTGTTTATTAATTTCAGAAAAACCACCTCAGGAACAAAGTTTATTAGTGAGTAGGAGGATGTTTCAGGAACGAAGCCCGACTGAAAATAATCAGCTCCCTTTAATTAATTGCATACAGTTTTATTGCATAACTGATGGTTTTAAACCCTGGCCAATTAGCTTGTCAAACACAGAAGTTAAATTCTCTATTGGTCTCCCAAGTAAGGTCTATGCCAAAGTTTCAATTCAAGTTCCCTTATCCAAGCAACCAGAAAAATAGGGCCTCTTGAAACTAAAATTATGGGCAGTTACCCAGAACTGGAAAAAAGAATAGGAAAGACAAAAGAAAAAAACTAAAGGACACGCAAGCCCAAAATATTGCTCAGGTCCATAACATCCATTCCGAGGCAAATAGCAGTTGCAAGGTTACATTGTCTTGATAACTTATTTTCTAAGACAAGTTGAGGTACTATTGTCATTTTGACATGCCTACAACATAGAAGGAAAAATCCACACCTTTTTTTTTTTTTTTTATGTTCTTCCAAAACATCATATGATTCTGTGGTAGCTGCTTCAATGGCTGCTTGTCTCTTTTCTTAGCAACTGGAGAAGGCAGGATAATTTTATAATCATATATTTTTATATTAAAATAAATGGAAATGTTTACATGTTAAGTTAATAACCATATTCTTGGCTTGATCTTAAACTGAGTATTCAATGTAGCTACCCTAGAGGCAAATATTTATTTTTCAATTTCTTAAACACAATGCCAGTTAGTTGACTTTTTGTTTCCAAAGCACTGATCTGTTTCTCAAAAAATGCATTAGGAAATGAATATGTTATTTTCAACTAATTATTTGAACCAAGCATTATATTAATACTCATGCTACGTGTCCTGAGAACCCCATGGTGCTTATTGTGGCAGCCACATGTGCTTTGAACTTGGTAAAGTGATGACATCCATATCAAAGCTATGCCTTATTACTGAAGATTTTGCATGTTTTCCCTCAATAATTATCTTGTGAAAGGTTGCTTTGGGGTGGAGCAACCTCTTGGCCTCAGCTTTCAACACTTGCAGCTTCATTAGCTAAAATGCTCTATTAAGTGCTTGTCCTGAGTCACTACAGCTGAAACTGGGATAGGTGGTTGCTGCACTGACTGCTGATTTTTGATGTGCATATCACAGAATCACAGAATGGTTTTGGTGGAAATGGACCCTTAAAGGTCATCTAGTCCAATCCTCTTGCCATGGGCAGGGACATCGTCAACCAGACCAAGTTTCTCAGAGCCCTGTTCAACATGGGCTTGAATGTTTCCACCACCTCTCTGGGCAACCTGTGCCAGTTCTTCACTATATTAATTGTAACATTTTTCTTATATCTAAATTAAATAGACCTTCTTCTTATTTAAAACCACCACCACGCTTTGTCCTATTGCAAGAGGACCTGCTAAAAAGTCTGTCCCCATCTTTCCCATAAGCCTGCTTTAAGTACTGAAAGGCCACACAAAGGTCTCCCCAGAGCCTTCTCTTTAAGGCTGAGCTCTTCTACATAAACATGTGGTAACACACAACCCTGAGCCATCTCCAGAGCAATCACGTTCTTGACCAAATGAGTCGAAACTGCCTGCTTGTTACTGTCATCATGAAATGCAAGACTGTTGAAACGTAAAAGCACGAAGAGGAGAGCAAGGCAAGCTAAGGTCACATCTAAGTGCTTGCCTGCTTTAGTAATGCCATATGAACACTGGTAATTACCAGTCTGTCATTTTTCCCACTGTTTCATAGGAGCCTCCAACTAGCCTGGAATCACACCATACCACACGCTACATAGACACTTCGTGTAGTTCCAACACTGAAATGTCAAGAGTCATCACAAATTAATAAGTGGGGAGGGAAAGAAAAAAGAAATTACCTCATTTCAAGGGGTAATCAAGCCATTTCTTTACTGTGAAGTTGGTGGTGAGGCCCTGGAACAGGTCGGCCAGAGAAGTTTCGGCTGCCCTATCCCTGGAAGTGTCCAAGGCCAGGTTGGACAGAGCTTGGAGCAACCTGGGAGAGTGGAAGGTGTCCCTCCTCATAGCAGGGGTTTGCAATGAAATGACCTTTAAGGTGATTTCCCACCCAAGTCTATGATTCTTTCTATGATTCTATGATTCTTCAAAGTCCACCTGTAAGGTTTCAGCAGAGTTCTGAGACAAACTCGGATCTGCTGAGTTGCTCTGCAGCAGCAGCTTGTGTTTTCCCAGTCACTCTCACAATAAATTCCTCCTCACATCCTGATGGCTGAACCCACTGGCTCCTGGGGTGCAGGTCTGCCCACAGTGAAACCTCTAGGATGGCATGGTGTAAACTAGGAGGGCACTTACATTGCCCTAGACAGACAGACCTAAGATCGTGATGCCCACAGTTCAATACAGGGCCAAAATTATTACAAGCAGAACCACTGGAAATGTCCTCATTGTCCCCATCCTAGACAGTCCTGCCCTTCCGTGTCTCTGTGACACAGCTCCTGGTTCAGAGTTGGCTTGGGTCCAGCCCAGACCACAGACAGACAAGTGAGACTTTGCTTGGAAAAGGCCATGTCAACATGGCCAAGGTGTGATGACGGTCCTCACTAGAACATGTCTTTCAGTAATGATTTCCCATCCCTGCCTTCAATCCACAGGGTGATGATTTCCCTGCTTTTTCTCATGGCTCTTTGACAGCACTCATCCATCATGGAAAAATTAAAGACGCTTTATCTGAAACATCCACTAAGGAAATCCTGTGTCTCTGATGAACCTGACTTCCTCAATTTCCTGGTTGCTGCACAGCTGTCTGCATTGGATGGGTCTCAGGGACATTTTTTTGGACATATTTGTGTACCTCAGTTGGAAGCCAGGCTCCTTGAGTTGGAACATAAGGGTCTATAATCTTTATAAAGAAAAAAAAATTAAAAATCACAGTAAAAACAAAAAGAATGAAAAGAAAACAAACCAATAAAGAATCTATCCTGTCATAACATTTGAAGTTCTGGTATTTGCTGGCCTTGGAGCAGGTTCAAAATAAATGAAGGAAATGTGTATTTCATTAAATGCTAATATTTGGAAGATAAGAGGGAAAAAATGATGAAATGCTTCAGTGTCTGTGTGTGTGTATAAACACACATGCTCGATACACACAAACACACCACCATGATTCTCTCTGTCTCAGAGCAGTGCTACGTAGGAAGAATTACAGAGAAAGGAGAAATCATACTTATTTTCCCAGGAATGAAAAGAAATCTTGCACATCTCATTCTCCATCTCTTTTTAGAATTGCAATTAAATCCTTCCACAAGAATCCCTTTTGTTCTTTCAATGAGACCTGATCCTATAAATAGTCATTGAGGCACATATAGCTATAAATCCAAAAAACCTTAATCCTACACGAGATAAACCATGCTGGGTGCCTTAATAATAACGCTAGCTAATGAAAAAACCAATCAGTATGTTCCCAGTTGACGCCATAGATGTTGCTGGTGGTTAAACTTTGCGGTCTCTTCTCCATTCTACCACAGATGCCTTTGTGTAATCCCTTGGCTCCTGACCCACCCGGTCTGTAAAGTTAGCACACAACACATGTTTGCCTCCTAGGGACTAGAGGGCCTTGGGCAACAAGGGTCAAGAAGTGCTCAGAATTCTTTTGTTAATTTTCGGATGAAATGCAAGGGAACTAGAACATGGGATTTAAGGCTCTAAATGCTCAGGAAAGTATTTGATGTCTCTGTTTCGAACAACCCAGCAGAGCAGGAACTGAAATTTTCACAAGCAATAGACAAAGCTTAGATTTTTCCCAGCACATCAGAAGATAATGAACGTCTGCAGTTTATTTTCATAGATAGCTCTGGACACAGTTTTTCACGACGACTATGGATAGAAAACAACTCACTGGCCAGAGAGTTGTTTCCCTGCTAACCTTGAACATTAACTGCAAGCCGACAGGTTTAGAGATTTGAGATTTAAAGTTTAGAGATTTGTTTTCTAACACACATGAAAAGAAAGCTTCATTTTGTTCATTGCCCCTGAATCATTTCTGAGCAAACTTTCAGAAAAATCTTTCCCCAGGCATAAATCCATCATGGGAAAATAAAGGCATCTAGCACAGCAAATAACATAAAAGTATACAGTACTAAATAAAATAAAATATAAAATAGAACTGAAAAACAGGTGAGTTGGTGGAACATGTTACAATATGGGCTGTCGAACTGTGACTTGCATGAAACCAGAGGCTCTCCTGGATCGAGGCCATCGATCCATGGCAACCTCTTGGTAGGTAGAAAACACCTGCCAAAGAAGTGGTTAAATGCCATGATCTAGTTTTCAGGTAAAGTGATAAGGCAGCAAGGAGACAGTTTAGTTACCGATTGAGAGGGTTGTGAAGGTCTGGCATTGGAAGACCTCTAAGATCATCACGTTCAACTGTACATCTAACACTGCCTGGTCCTACTAAACCACATCCCTTAGTGCCACATCTACGTGTTGTCTGATGCTAAAGCAGAAGAGAATCAGGAGTAAAGAAACCACTTTCATGCAAAGTGTTTTACTGCAGAGCTGTTGCTGGAGTCCCTGGCATGTACCAATGTGCAAAAGTTTTTTTTTTGTTGTTGAGATATAAAACTGCAGTTTCTTTCCAGAGGGCATTTCTTGGTAGCCAAGAAATTTGCTGGTAGCCAAGGGATAACAACCCCTGTTGTGGGGACAGAGAGGTTCACCCACAACTTTTTCTTCACAGACCTCAATTTCTTTTCTTTTTTTAACCTGTAGGAGTCTGTTACCTTTAAGGACTTACCAGTCTACTACTTTTGTTTAAATCTGAAACTGTGTTTAAAACTGCTAGGTGGGAAATGACATACACATACATGCATGCACTGCACGATTATATATATATGTCGTGTTTAAAGAAAGCCAGCCTAAAAAAAGAGAGAGAAACGTGATGTATTAGCACCAATAAACTGACTGTGTTTGCCAGGTGCTCTGATATGTGTCTCTGCAAAAGTCAGGAATGTGATTCACTTGATGCCAATTCAGTGAGCTCAGTGGTGTTCATTCAGAACTGTATCCACCCCACAGGCTGCCCGACACCCTCTAAAATAGGTAAGAAAGCTGCTTTTCTATCCATAGGCCTTGATCAGTCCCACAAGGAGAAGAAAAGAGAGAGAGATCCCTTGGTGTTTGTGCCTGCTTCTCTTTCAAATGGAATTAATGGTGGTTTAATGGGGTATGAAAGGATGTTTTACTGGAAACAATGAGGAACAATTGTCTAGCTCACGTTTCATTTCACAGGTCATTATTGCATTAAGAAGTAAATCGACCAAGTCCGGTAAATAACAGTCTGTGTTTTGCCCAGAGCTTCAAACCAAGAATCTTAGCAGTCACCAGCTAATATCTTTGTCATTTTTAACCCTTGCAGGGATCTGCTGGGGGCAAAACAATTATAGTCTTCACCCACCCCTAGCAGGTAAGCATTATTCATTTTATTTCTCATCCCTTCTTCCTGCAAACCCCATGAGGCTGGGGGTTTTTGCATTGTTATTTTGTTTATTAGTCAACCTAGCCAACTGTGTGTCTGGTGGCCTTGAAAAACAACACATATTTTAGCGACTGCTGCAGGCATCTTTAAACAGGCTGCTTCCTCTGCAAAATTAATTGTTGCAAAATGCGGTGCTTCCCCTGCAAAGCTCCACGAACCCCCAGTCAGCAGTTTGGCTGGATTATAGATATGCCTCTAAGATCTAAGGGAAATAATATAGTTATACTTGCAGGAGGCAATTCATGTTTTGGTGTATCTTCTTATTTTCCTTTTAATTGCATAAACACAATCATCTTGACTCCTTAAAGGTAATAGCCATCAAGCCCAGGGAGGCCGTACCATGTAGATCCTGTCCTGGGCTCCATCCCTGTCTCACTGGAGCAGCTCACACCTGCACTTCCCTCTGTTTCTCCTTTCTGGTTTCACTATTAATATCAGCATCTGCATCAAAAGTAGCGTGGACAGCAGGGCAAGGGAAGGGATACTACCCCTCTGTCCCACTCAGGTGAGACCCCACCTGTAGAGCTGCCTCCAGCTTCGAGGTCCCCAGCACAGGAAGGACATGGAGCTGCCGGAGCGAGTCCAGAGGAGACACCAAGATGATCAGAGAGAGATGCAGAACACCTCTGCTATGAGGATGGGCTGAGAAAATTGGAATTGCTCAGCCTGGACAAGAGACAGCTTAGGGGTGACCTCATTGCAGTTTTAAGTACCTGAATGGAGCCTACGAGACGGAGATAAACTATTAACAAGAGCATGAAGGGATAGGGCAAGGGGAAATGGCTTCAAACTCAAGAGTAGGTTTAGATCAGACATTAGGAAGAAATTCTTTTACTGTGAGGGTGGTGAGGCCCTGGCAGAGGTCACCCAGAGACGCTGTGGCTGCCCCATCCCTGGAAGTGTCCAAGGCCAGGCTAGATCAAGCTCTGATCAGCCGGGTCTAGTGGAAGGTGTTCCTGTCCATGGCAGGAGTCTGGAACAAGATGATCTTTAAGGTCCCTTCCAACTCAAACCATTTTATGACTTTTTGATTCTTTCCAGAAGATGTGAGAAAAGTTTCCGTGTGGTATCTAATAGTAATAAAACACAATGATCACTCAGATTTGTGGGCATCACCAAGGTACGAATGATAAGTAAGAGTGAAACCCCACCTCAGGAGTATAGAAATTATGTCTGAGCTACTGAGATTTGAGGAAAGGTGCCAGATAAGGAACAGAATCATAGAATAATGGAATTGTTTGTGTTGAACAAGACTTGAAAGATCACCTCATTCCAAGTCTTCTGCCATGGGCAGGGACACCTTCCACTATCCCGCATTGCTCCAAGCCCCATCCAACTTGGCCTTGAACATTTCCAGGAATGAGGCAGACACAGCTTCTCTGGGCATCCTGTTCCAGTTTTCATTCCCTGGGGCTGCAAACTTGCTCAGACACTGGGCATCATTTTCCATGGTACTAACCTCTACATATATATATTACACAACCCTTCAAGCTCATTAGCATTCCACAGGAACAGACAGAACGATGAGAGGGACCAAGTGCATCAGTTGGGAGGGATTCCCTCTGCACTAATTATTTCCCTAGTAGTGACACTTTGTCTTCATCAGAAGCATTTAGAAAACCTTAATTACCAAATCTTCCTACTATATCACGCTGGCCTTTAGAGTCAAAAATCATTGTCAGTCTTCAAAGATTTCAGCAGGCCACTGAATATCCTTATAAAATTTTGAGAATAAGTCCAGAAAGGGCCATCTGAAGTTATTTGATCCATCCTACCACCCAGGAAAAGATCAGCTCTATCTGCATTGTCTAAGGATGTTAGGACTGGTAAGGACTCTACAACCCACCCAAGCAAGATATACCCATGTATCACTGCCTTTATTCCAACATTTCCTCCTGACATCTAAAATTATTTTGATGAAACTTCAGCCCATTATTATTTCCACAGATTTTAGGAATAGTTTTTTTAATCTTTATTCCACAGCAGTCTTTCATATTTTTGAGGGCGCTTCCTAAACCACTCATCCACCTCTCCTCCTCAACACCAAGCCACTCATCTTTTCCAAATGTTCTTCATATCTCCTGTTTTTCACATGACTAAAAATTGTTCTCACCTTTAACTGTCAGTTATTCAGGTGTGTCCATCAGTTATTCAGGTTTTATGCTTTATAAATCACAACGTAAGAACTACTGTCCTGAAATAGGAGCCTCATCCTTTCAATGATAAAAAGGCTTCTGCTGGGATTGCAGACAATATTTACATAGAGAAAGGGAGAGAGGTGGATATCAATTCCACAACGAGAGTTTTAAATGAAGGTGACGTGGTGTTTTGGGGGCATTGAGTTATTTTTTAGCTCACTGAGAACTCACAAACTCTAAAANATGTTTTGGGGCATTGAGTTATTTTTTAGCTCACAGGGGAAAAATGGGCTCACTGAGAACTCACAAACTCTAAAAACGGTGACATTTTTCTAAATAGTTTCTTAAATGCAAGAGTTGAGTTTGGAAAATGACAAACCTGCTCTTTTATCCTCAGGGATTAAGGCTGAAAGGAGAAACCAAGAATTTCTGATTGCAATTGTAGGCACAAACTATTTGCTGGCATGTCTTCAAAACGGATTGCTATCCTAAGGGGCAAGGTTATCTCCCACTGTCAGGGACCTGACTTCATAATCAGTGTTTCCAATATTCATTTGGATAATCATTCCTAATAGATATGTATACATATTTTACATTTGATGCAGCTGAACATCAGTGCATGCCTCTTTGAAAGAACCTGGGGAATTTAGAAAGGAAGCAGAAAAGGGTGGCACAAAAAGCTAAACCCTATTTATAGCAATAAATGTGCAAAATGAATGGATTTGCCCAAGGTTTTTTTGGATTCATTGTGAGAAAAGCATTTGACACCCTCCATGGGAACAAATAGATAAAGTCTGATAGGTTTACACAATTGCATATGTACATATATTTATATGTGTGTGTGCATATGCATTTCTCTGTGCTGATCACATGGACAATGAACAGTAACATATATATCTTATATATCGTAACTGCAGGATTAAGTAAAAAGAATTCCTGAGATAGGAAAATACTTATTCATTAGAGTCTGAAATGCAGATGAGTTTGAAGGAAAGCATTACAAAATTGAAATGTGGCATGACCACATCAGCCCCAGTGCTGAGCTGGCTTTCTGGATCCCCAGCTCTGCTCAATTCCTCCATGATTTCTCAAACCAAATCATGCAGATGAAGGAGTGGTTTTCCTTGCTAGAGTTGTTCCATAAGGCACAGTCCATGGTGGCACCCAGATCATAGAATCACAGAATGATTTTGGTTGGAAGGGACCTCAAAGCTCAACCATTTCCACCCCCTGCCATGGGCAGGGACACCTTCCACTGTCCCTGGTTTCTCCAAGCCCCATCCAACCTGGCCTTGGACACTTCCAGGGATGGGGCAGCCACAACTTCTCTGGGCAACCTGTGCCAGGGCTTCACCACTCTCAAAGGGAAGAATTTCTTCCTAATATAATCCAAATATGTTCTCTGACAGTTTAAAGCCATTTCTCCTTGTTCTACCTTCTTTCCCAAATGGAGGATTCTCCACTCACAGAGATGTCCCTCACTCTGCCTCACTGCTCTCAGTTGTCAGAGCTGATCCTTTAATTCAGCAAGTTCAACCATCTCACCCCTGATGAGCCACCACATAGATATCAAAGATATAAAAGTAACTGATTGTCCCTTTGGATTATTTTAAGCTTTATTCTCCCATGAGCATCAAAAAATCCTTCCAACTTTGTTTTCAACTTTGATTTCAACTTAATTAAGGTCTGCTGAAATCTTTTCCAGGGATGCTTTCAGGAGAATTAAGTAAGAGTTTTCAGCATTTCCTCATCATATTAGCTTTGGTTTTTATAAAACAATAGCTTGGTAACAGCTCTTTTGATGCCCTCTGTTGCTATTTCAGTGCGTTTTGCATGGGTCATTTATTTCAGAAAAAGCAAATTTCTATATGTGAATAGCAACAACAAAAATACTCCAGAGGAAAACAAAGTTTCAGGCCAACGTTGCATATGTTTCATTCCTTGCAAATCTACCAAACCTGCACTCTCTTCTCACACATCTTTAATTACTGAATATGATTATGCATCGCAGGTGTGGCGAATCATAGTCCTCAAAATATTAAGTATTTGTAGTACATTTTCACCCAGCTTTAGCCCTAAATTATCCTGGCAGCCTGTGTGGCAAAATTCGACCTTTCCTCAACTATTACTTGAGAATTTTACTCAGTAATTCAAAATATCAGAAGAAGGGAAATCGTACAAAAACCCTTGATCCATATCCCCAGTATTTTTTGACTGTTTATACTCAGAGCTGACATTTTATCTTATTGTTAATGAAACCAGCAAACTTCTGCATATTCATTTATGACTTTTAACTTCAATGTGATTTGAACTTTCAAAGAGGATTTTATAATAGTTGTTGATAAAAATGAGTGTTAAACGTCTGTGTAAGCAGCTTCAGACAAGCATTTACATATGAAATACTTTCCCTTTTATGATCTAGAAATTGTGCTGATCACCTCTAGAGAGCAAGACTATTGAGCAATTTCACAGCTTTAGATTTTGTCTAAATTGAAAATGACACAGGAAAATGTAATCTCGGTGGTCTGCTGGTTGAATAAAAAGTTCAACTGTCCGCCACACACTAATACTCTCACCAATGAATTCACACTAAAGCTGAGTTAATCTTTTTAAAGATTAAATATTTCTTACGGGATTCTTAAGAATCATTTAAAAAACCTGTAATTTTTCTTTGTTTAAAATCACAATCAGTGAATAAGTGTTCAGTAAATTTTCTAGTCAATGCATGAATATTCTAATCGATGCAACCATACTCTTCGACTTTCCTAAGCATCGTGGGGTGCTTTTTTTTTTTCAGAGTCTGTCTGTCAGGGCTTGGGACGTTAAATTGCTTTGGTTCAATGGCTGACCTCGGGCAAGTCACAAATTCTCTCCTCTGCCTGGGATACTGGTGTCAAAATATGTGTCTATCCCACAGGGGAATTACAGACATAAATTTCACTGATACTTCTACTGTATCCAAAAAACTTACAAGGAGGTTTGACTAATGAAAAGTAGAAAATGAATGCAATTATTGACAGGAAATGCAAGGAGCCCATGTCAACGACAGGACGAAAAAGTTACATGATTGCTGCATTCTACAGCCTAGAACATCATAGTCCCTCAGTACATCAGAATCAGAGAGGATCGGAAGGAAGGCCACAAAGATGACTAAAGGGCTAGAGATCATCTATGAGGAAAGGCAGAATTCTTTAGGTCTGTTCTTCCTGGAGGAGACAAGGTTCAGGAAGGACCCCATCACAGTATCCCAGTACTCACAGGGAAGCTACAAAAAGAATGAAGGTTCTCTCTTCACAAAGAGCCACGTGGAGAGGACAGAGGGCAACAAGTACTATTTGCACCAGGAAAGGCCTTATCTCAGTATAAGAAATAAGGGATGTTTTACAGTGATAAAAACCACTAGGTGCTGTAGACACCCCACCCGTGGAAGCATCCAAGGCCAAGTTGGATGTGGCTTGGAGCAACCTGGGATAATGGAAAGTGTCCCTGCCCATGGCAGGCAATTTGGAACTGCATGGCCTTTAAGGTTCTTTTTCAACCCAAACCATTCTATGGCTCTGTAATTCATTGGAACAAACTCCTCCAGGACATGGTAGGTCTGGAGGTTTTCAAGATGCAATTGGAGAGGGTGGGAGATAATATCCCTTTTCACTTAAGGGTGGACCAGATGAGCTTTTGAAATTCTGTTCAGTTTGGTCTGTTCTATGATTCCATGAATATTCAGCCCGAATTATTTCAAAAAATGACTAGAATATATCTGCCAACAGGAAGAAAACATATGTCTGCAGGCTCTACATTAAAACTTGAAAGACTTGGTTTCATCTCTCGGATCCTGTGTATTGCCCACCTAATTTCTGCCCTTAATGGGTCAGTCCCTCTTTGTTCACTACAGAGGACATTAGTGAACTTTAGTGGAAGGTGTCATTGCCCACAGCAGGAGGGATGGAATGAGATGATCTTTAAGGTCCCTTCCAAACCATTCCACAATTCTATGGGTTTGTGGTGACACTGGAGGCAAGGGAAGTGGGGGACAGATGGATCTTCTACCAGTCTCCGGTCCTCAGTTACATTTCCACCAAGGGAAGAAAACAAACTTCAACGTCTCTGGGAGTCGTCTGTTGTCAGATTAGAGCTGTGAGGATCTATGATAACAGAGTCCTATAAATACTCTGGATAGCCAGCAAATGGCTGAACTCTTAGCTACACACAGCTGGTTGTCTCAGCTCTCCTTTGCGGAGGTGAGATTTTAACACGGACACAGAAATCAGTAGAATACACGAACTGTTCACTTATCCTTAATTCCTCAGCAAGACACACTCACGTTTGTAGCTAATTCTGCCTTACAGCTTATGATTCTGGTATTTCCTGTACCATGGAACCATTTAGTGCTCCAGGCCTGGCCCCAAGCTCTTTTGTAAGAGGTTTAGTATAACATGAGTTTTAAGAGAAAAACATTTTGTCATCCAAAAATGGCAGCTCAAAGAGATTAAAATAATTACAAATTCATGTTAAACTCATTAAATTGTTTTGGATAATTTGAAAAAATGGAACTTTGAAAGTTCCTCATAAATGATTTAGGGAGGAGGGTGTTGGAAAACATTTAATTCTAAACTTTTGTAACACTATATTTAAAAGGAAAAAAAAGAGCAAAAAGTACTAATTATGCTTTGTTTGACTCAAACCCACTTTTGTTGTTGCTTCGTTTTTCTTTCAGTAGAAATAATAATAGCAACAAAAATCTTGGATCTGTTTTCTCCTGCATTGTTTTTTCACGTTTTCGTTCTGTGGTTTACCCAGAAAACTAAAACTTTAGTTTGATGTGAACAACTTTGTTTCTACAGAAAGTCACAATTAAAAAAAAAACAAACAAAAACCAAAAAAAACCTGGTCTATAAGCAAAGATCTAACTCTGCAGGTAAAAGATAAGGAATACTGGAAGGCAAAGTAAAATAAAGGAGATATAAAAATAATACATTACATAAGTTCTATATTGATTGCATCTTCATTAAATGACATCTTGTGAATTCAGAAGCATTAACATCATACTGAGTGATCTGATAAA
Organism: Pitta sordida; assembly: GCA_013390025.1. NCBI lineage: Eukaryota > Metazoa > Chordata > Aves > Passeriformes > Pittidae > Pitta > Pitta sordida. The sequence goes on from WEKX01011386.1 coordinate 297,107, forward strand.
GAATCTTTCTGGCTTCTGTGTCCCTTAAGTGTATTGAGTGTTTTAGTTTTATTCCCCTGGCGTAATCAGAATATCTAGAAATGGCTGGGGGACAGTAATTTCAACCTGATTGGCCAAACTTGAAGGTGGAGCTATATACATATATGTGTATGTGTATCATGGAATCATTCCCTACCCCGCTGCCAGGTGGGTTGGAAGGAGATGATCTTTAAGGTCCCTTCCAACCCAAACCATTCTACGATTTTATGATTCTATGATAACACCACTATCTTCTCCAGTCTTGAAGCTTTGTCACACCGAGGGGGAATTGAGGTTGGAAAAAACCTACAAGATCATCAGATTCAGCCTTTGAATGAACACCTTGCCCGCTAAACCATACTATGAAATGTCGCTTCTGCTCGTGTTTTTTTAATGCTTCCAGGGACGGCGACTTCACTACTGCCTTGGGCAGCCTATTCCACTGCCAGGTCATCCTTTCTGGGAAGAATTGTTTTCCTAATATCAAACCTGAACCTCTCCTGGTACAACTTGAGGTCATTTCCCCTTGACCTATCACTGGTTTCCTGGGAGGAGAGGCTGACCCCCACTTCACTACAACCTGTTCAAGTAGTTGTAGAGATTAAGGAGATCCCCCTTTTTTCAAGACTAAAGAATTCCAACTTTCTCAGCTGCTCCTCATCACAGTTATATTCCAGACTCTTCCTCAGCTCTGTTGCCCTTTTCTGGACACACTCCAGCATCTCAGAGTATTTTTTGTAGTGAGACGCCCAAAAATGAACACAGGACCTGAGGTGTGGCCTCAGCAGTGCAAAGCACAAGAAGACAACCCTTTACCTGCTCCTGTTGGCAGAAGTTGAGCTTTTTCTCCAGTTTATCTAATATGGGACCCTGCTTTGTGCTGTGCACAATACTCAGTGCTACAACTTTCAAGAAGGAGAAGGAGGGAGTAGAGAAGGGAAGAAGACAACCATGAATTCACCTTCCTAATCAAGCTGTGCCTTTCCAAATGTCAACCTCGAGACGAAAGGAACCGCAGGTCAGAATGAGCCATACAGAGGAATTTAACACACGATTGTGAGGGGAGGGAGGACAAAATTCCCCATTCAGATTTGGACAGCAGGAAGAAAACACAGCAATCTCGTTATAGCCTCAGAGGCAGGAGGCATTTACCATATGCTGTCGCCTCCATTACACAAGGAGATAAAGCCTGTGGAGTGCAGGTTGCACTCTCAGTGCACTTTAGATGGTGGGGATCCCTCACACGCCTATGACTGTGTGCCAGAGTGTGCTAAAAATGGTGAGAATCTGAATAAAATCCAGGTTCTGTATGCAAATGTATGCATTAATATGCAGGTGCTAAGTGGTAATGGTGCTAGGGCATTAGCACCTGCATGTAATTCATAATTAGAGTGGAAGAGGTACAGTAAAAATCAGTGTTTGCATCTAGACAACACATTAATCAACACTGTAAGCAGCCAGCCAGAGCAGGATCCTTGGAGGAAAAACCTTACACATCAGATATTTTATTTAAAGATTAAAGTTCTTCTCATGCTTAATCAGTTTTGGAGTGGGAAGGAAAACAGGATTAATTAGAGTCTCTTCCATCAGCCTCCCATACCTCCAGAATCACAAATGATGCTCCTCTTCAGTAAAATGGCTGCCACCAGCAGCAGGCACAGGAAATGCTAATTGTAATTAAAGAGTTTATTTGGAATCACAGAGCAGAGTTTTAATCAGGATGAGAATGGAGCCTTGCTGTGTGAACCTTCAGAAAGTGGTTACTGAGCAGAATGGGCCTTTTTAAACCAGAGAGAGGGGTCTTTAAACTTCTGGAGAGGGTTTTCAGCTTGATTATCTCCTCAGTGGGATATGGATGAAAATCCTCACTGGGCTAATTATTGGTATTATTTTGCGGTAATGTAGTATTTACATGGCATGTGTCCCTTAATGCTCTCAGAGGACTTCGCAAGGGGCACGTGGAGTTATTGAATCATGGAATGGTTTGGCTTGGAAGGGACCACCTCACTCCAAACCCCCTGCCATGGGCAGGGACACCTTCCACTATTCCAGGTTGCTCCAAGCCCTGTCTAATCTGGCCTTGAACATTTCCAGGGATGGGGCAGCCACAGCTTCTCTGGGCAACCTGTGCCAGGGCCTCACCACCCTCACAAGGAAGAATTTCTTCCAAACATCTGATCCAGTGAATTCAACCCTAAAGGCACAAAGGATGGCCAGTGACATGATTCTGCAAGAAGGCAGAGTGGTACTGGTGGACACAGAGCTGCACACTGAAGTCATCCCAGAATTCTACAGTGTAATACATCCATCCTGAGAAGGAATCACACAAGCTGAGACCACCACCATCTCAACCTCAATTCTAGACCTTGCTGAAAGCCTGGGCTAAAGTAACATTTCGTGAGTCAAATGTCAGCATGACTTTGCAAACACTCCAGCCAGCAGAGGCACTCACCAGCTTGTGAGTAGAACTGTGTCCATTCAAATTCTGACTTTGGGAACACAGAAATGGGCGGTTCTAGGTCCAGGACACTTCCATCCAAATCCTTGAAAAGGGCCTTCCTCGAGCCTTGGCATGCCTTTTCAGGGAAGAGGGTGTCTTCAGAGGTTTGTACACTGTTAGGTAAGAAAGGTAATGTTATTGTGAGTGGCTTGAAACAGAGAGAAAAGCCTACAAATTTCTATGTATGTCATTGAAGAGTGACTTCCACAGAGGGAGGTACCTGCAACAGGACAGGTTTGTTCAGGGGAACTCACCTCACATGAGACATATTTGGGACTGTTGAGATTACGCATTTCCTAAACAGGGGTCTATATTGACTACAGAAAGATATCAGTGTCTTCTTTAGATTACATGACTATGGTTTGGATCACTAAAGTGTAGTGAGCTGAATCACACATTGAGACTCTAAAGCGCATTTAATTGCATTTTATCTAAAGGTTTTACACATCTTAAGGAACTAGTCAACTGCACATCTCATTCCTACAACAGAATTTGATAAACTCCAATCCAGTAAAGTCCATGGAAACACCTGCAGCTTGCTACATGGATTCCCATTAAACCTTGAAGTAAATTTAGAATTTTTTCATCTCACGTTGGGGAAACCCAATTACTGGTACTTTGAATGCAGTGAACAGGTGTAGGCAGAGATTTGCAGTAAGGGCAAAGGAACAAAAAGGTCAACTCTCTCAGGCAGCCCAGCTCAAAAGAGGACAAAGACAGCTCCTCTGATCATGAGAGCCAGTTCAGTTCTTGACCTTCTCACAGAAGATTCAGCATTTCTGCTGGTTAGGTCTACCAGTGGGACAAGCAAAGTACTTCATGGATTTGCTGTATTCCCTGATGTTTCTATTTCCTCTCCTGCACTAAGGCAATGCTCACCTTCTCTTTGACAGGACATATCCATCAAGGTATCCTTTCAGGATGCTGAAGCACAAAAGTGCAGCCACAGCCCGGATCAAACTTAGCAGTTTGTGGGATAAATAAACAAATCCATGCAGATATTGTATGAGGAGCACTGCGAGGTGTCATGACCCCCAGAGGTTCAGCAGACTACTAAGCATACAGTAATCCATGTACATTCATCACATTTGAAAACCACCAGCAGCTCACTAATGGCATAATATTGTGGGATGGATACAGGGGTGAAACATAATGGGAGCTGACAAGCTGGACAGGGCTCAGAAATCTACACGCAAACTAATGCCCAGAGCAAAAAGCGAAAATATAAAATAAAATAAAAAAATTCTGGCAGAAGGCCGCAGGGGCTCTAAATGTAGCAGTGTGGGACACCTCCAATTATTTTTGACTGGCAAGTGGAATCCATGCTGGAATTCTTTTTACTACTTCTAGGCTTTCCTGACATAGCCTCTGTATTGTGATTGTAATAAATAGGCATGTGATTTCCACTGGATGTGGAACATTTAAACCAAAGCAACCAGCAGTGAGTTAAGGTTACAGATGAAGTTCTCCCCTCCCTCCTTCACGCTCCTCCACATGCAGACGATGCTCTCCCTGGGCAGGAGCAGCTCTAGCAATCCTTTGACATCTCACAGCCTGCCTGGTACTGATCAACATTTCTGATGTGATCTTGCAGGCACAAATCAAGCTCCGCTTCCCTGACCAAAAGGACATTCCCTGTCTCAGGGTTTTTTGCTGGAGGTCCTGACATTTTCTGAAGCCTGAGGCTGGGAAGTCAGAGATGCTCAGGATGAATGTTTAAGATATGGGATTTGTGAGGCTTGTTTTGCTATACAAATGTCAGGAAAAGGGGAAATCCAGGAGGTCTGGAGATGCACCTTGGTGGAATATGAACCTCAAATTTTAAAAGGTTCCACACCTCTTTTTTTCCAGATTTGGGGTTTCCTGTGCTTTTCTTTTTTTTTGATGCCTTAGCTTGTTCATTTTGTCAGACAGGAACAGTACAAGAGCAGAGATGAGGTGAGGATAGTATGTGAGGATTTTTGGACAAACCATTGAAAAAAATAGTTCAAAATTAAGTCAATTACCTTGCTGTGTGAAAGTAGAACTTGTCCTTATCACTGACACGTAACATCCTGGATCTTTCTGCTGTGATGAGAGGCATGATGCCTAAATGATCTGCATTTGACATGATGCAGACATTCCTGTCTTCACTGTAGCAGCTCTTTGTAAAACCAGTAAGGGTCACTTCTGCCAGGGATTAAGAGAAGGTCAAGCAGGGAAAATTAGTTAAAAGAGTGCCTAAATTAGAGGTAGGAATTAATTTTTTTTATAATGTTTTCCATGTTAAATTGCTCCCACATGTATCTGCACAAGTTATTTTTAAATAAGGCTAATAGCATTGTTCACAGGTCGTCACGTAGCTTCAGAATATTCCATAGTCGACTTATATCTTAAGTTTAACCCAACCAAGTCATGCCCATAGGAAAAGAAATTAAAGAAAATAGCAACTGACAAAAAAAAATCAAGACTGCTTAATACATTTGAATTGCTTAATTCATTTGAATCAGTAAGAGCCAGTTTAATGACAACCTGCCTTGGAGAGTTTATCCACTTGCCAGAGCTTAATATGAGCTGGATCTGGTGACATACACTTGGCTTTGACACTGAACTCTTGTGCAGCTACAAAATCCATGTTTTGCCATGAATTTTCTATAGGACTCTGAGGACATGTATTTTTCTTTCTCTGTCTCCACTGATCTTCAGTAAAAAGAGGATAATGAATTTTCTTACAATAATAAGTAGCAGGGAGGAATAAAGACATGAAGAAGAGTGAGAGACATATTTAGATCCCACCACTGTAACCAGTTATCTCAGTTCTGCTATATTCAGATACTACTTTGGGTAGGGAAAAATTAATTTGAAAAAAAAAAAGTTACAGGATGCATAACAGACTTTCACCCCTCTTGTGTAATCCCCGATATCAATAAGGGCCACAACTGTTTCTGTGCAGCTGTAGTTATCCAGTTCTACGAAAATTTTATACAAAGTGTGCTATTCACTTCTCAAACCTGGTATCTTTATTTAACCAGCTGCAATTGTGGATCAGAGAGATGAATCAAGTATAGAAATAGTACAGAAGGCAGGTATGTTTGAGGTGGAATATATACATATGCGCAGGACATAATTATCATCAAATCATAGACTCGCATAATAGTTTGAATTGGAAGAGACCTTAAACATCATCCCCTTCCAGTATCCTGTCATGGGCAGAGACATCTTCCACTAGACCAGATTGCTTCCAGCCCCATCCAACACTTCTAGGAATGGAGCATCAACAACCTCTCCGGGCAAAAATTATACTGTAGTAAATTTATCAAATGAAAAATACCCAGTAATATTTTTTGTTAAACTATATCAAAAGGTAGAAATCTGTTGTAAGTTCCACCGAGGCTCAGATTTCACTGACATCTATTTTATGCGAGGGGAAGACTGCCACTTCAAATGGAAAAATGTAATTCCCCAAGAAAAAAGGTGCCAGAAGTCTGGCCAGTGGATGTGTAAGACCAACCTTTCAACTTCATGAGTCCCAGGACTTTTGGACAATGTCCAGTTTTGTGCCAGGGGTGCTCTGGCCTTTGGCTGGGAACAGTGGTAAAGGTAGGCCATAAAATCCCAACACGGCCTCTCAGAGGGCAGCGTGGGGGGCGATCCTGGGCTGTTGGATCAGCTGAACGCGGCTCAATCCTGTCTCTGAGGCAGTCAAAAGTTGAGCTTGTGGCGACAATGACAGAGCTTTTAAGTTCTATGAATCTTTTCCCTGTGTGGCACTGCTCGGCATGGACACAGTACACCACTGGCATGAGACCCACGGTGTTGTCCACCAACACCATGTTTTCCACGATGACGCTGCTTCCAAGGTGGAACATGACCCCATAGTCATAATTCTTATAGGAGAGAAAACCTGTTATTCTAGTACAGGTCTGAAATCCATCTTCCCGGTACAGGTGAACGCCATGGAGACTTGAATGGGCCACATTTTCCCTATAATTTTCTCCATCTAGTGAACACTCTTGGCCTCTGATATGGAAGCCAATTCTTTCAGATCCTGCCACAGCATTGCCATAGAGGGAGACACCAATGGCAAGGTTCACCTTGATTCCAGCAATCCAGTCTAATAAACCTGCTGGCTGCCTGCTCAGAATAACAAGGTTTCTGACAAGAGAGTGATTTTCCCCTTCCAAATCAATGCCCGGTCCAACTGTGTTGAACACCAGGTTATCCTGCAACAAGATCCTGTTGCTCCTGACTGCTTTAATTCCAGTTCCACAGCTGCCATTAATGCTGGATGACACCACTGAGGATTCCTGGGATATATTCCGGAATTCAATGGCAGAAAGCTGAGGAGGCCCAAAGTTCAAGAGTTCAATATTTAAAAGTTGAAGGACACCTGCAATCAGATTAAACATAATGAAATAAAAGCTTACAAAATTATCTAAGAACTGTTAAGAAGGACAACCATTTTAAGAGCATTCATACGTACAATAACAGGCAACTTGCCAATGTATTTTAGTAGCGGTTAATTGTTTATAAATATTTACAAAGTCAAAACACAGAGCAGCCCTTCCTAAAATATATTCCATGTTTATGAATTATTAGTAGCTCTCATGTTTCATACTTGTTGACAGCCACAGTTTGCTTAGGATTGCATGGCACATGTGAAAGGATAAACATGTTCTTTCACCTCACATTTTTGGGCAGAACGGGTCTGGTCAATGAGGACAAATGAACCTCAACTACCTTCAAACTCTGTCCCACTGGAGTCTGTGAAACGTCCCACCAGGATCCTCCCAGCACAAGGCACATCCGACTTGATCCGGATATTCCTTGTTAGGAGCCCCACCTCCGCAGCCAAAGGGATGTGTCTGCCATCTTCTGTGTCATGGGAATGCCCTGGGGAGCGTCGAGAGCGAAAATGTGATAAGTGTCCATCATACATATAAACCAGTGCTTTGAGGGACATAAAGCCTGACAGCTAGTGCACAGCTCCTCTGCAGAATCTGCACTGACATTCAGGTGAGTTTTTCCTCCAGCACAATCTATGTGCAGCAATACAAAACCAGAAAGGCCACCTGCTCATCAGATATTCACTGTGTGCTTATATTTTACCAACATTTATCATTTTGAGAAAAAGAAGGTGCTAAAACTTTTCCCTGCGGTGTGCAGATGCCAGAACAATGAACAGGTTCACACTTCATTTTTCAAAGCTCCGTGTGCCGGAGTTACTCTTCAGCCCACTGCAGAGTTGATCTCTGTGAATTCTCCTTTGAATAAGAATAATGTCAAGGCTAAAAAACTATTTGCTGCGGAGTCTTGCTTGAGTGTGTTCTTTAAAAGTCTTTTCAAATACTTTTTTCAATGCCTTTCTGAACAAGACTTTTGCACAAGTTTATGCATCTGGATTAGTCTCAGGTGACTTTAGGCATCTGTAGATGAGATTTAGTTACCCAGACTGGTTTTCTTCACAATGGAAAGCAATAATTCTCAAGTGCAATTTGCTGTGTATTTTATACACCTGCTTTAGGGGCAGATGAAATACAAGTGAGAAGCATGTATTTTATATATTTTTCTGCCTTAATTATCAAGGGACCTGAGTGTGACTAGCTCATGTGTGAATATTTATTGTATCTACATTTGCCCAGGTGAATCCCAATATTTACCTGGCACATCATTCCCCTCTCAGTTCATTTTTCTTCACCTGTATCTAACAACTGGAGCATTGTTCAATGTGAATGCAATGATTTCACATCATGATACACTTATTATACCAACATCGGCTAAGAAAATAGGTGAAGAACAATTCTCTGGCCAAAGGACTGACTGGCAGGTTTCATCTTTCCCTTGAGAAAAAAGAAAGGCCATGCATAAACTCCTGGAAATGGAGTCTAGATGTGCTGTCCTTTGAACTGAGTTTTTTGTTTGAAAAATGTCATTTTCATTAAAAACTGGGCCATGGAGGCTACTATTGATTAATACCTTGGATAATTGCAGAGAAGGGCTCAGTTTCAAGTGAAGCTTTGATTGCTGGCACAGCCATTTAAACACGTGTTATTTAAAACATGATATTTCTGAACCTTTTTATCCATCATACAAATTTCTGTGCCTACGAGGTTGAATAAAGATCAATTTGAAAAAAAATGTTGCAAAGCAAAGCAAAAATCCCAGGTTTAGAGTTCCAGAATTTGACCTCTTAATTTTTTTATTTGTTTGTTAAATAGATGGTAATTGATTAACTTCAGTGGCTGAAACAAAAGTAAATAAATCATCAACACTACACCTCCTTTTTCCACACAGATATAAATCCCATGCCATTTACACAGGAAATAGAGCTATATACAGATTTTATGTTTATTTACATATTAAATAACAAGTCCATTGGTTTCATGCCATGGAATTGATAAAATTTTGCACCTGAAATTCCATGAATCTAATTATTTTAAAGTTTGAAAGGGTTTTTTAATTTTTTATATTTTTTTAGGTTTTTACATACCACAGAAATTGTGCAAGGCTTATAAACCTCCATTTTCTTTTTCCTTTAAAATTTCAGTTACTTGCTCTATTAACCAGTTCAGCTTGAAACATCAGAAAGTTTTCCCGAATGATTCAGCACTGAATTAATCCTGGACACAGAAACTCATGTTGGAACCAGTTACTCTGTGCACTTTTGAACGTCACGTTTTCAGTGAGAAACATTAAGGAAAAAAAGCACATGGAGAAAGAAAGGAAGAAACCTCGAGGAATTAACAGTGATCTTGGTGAGGTGTGAAATGGCAAGTCATTTTCTCAGAAGAAAATTCAAATGGAAAGAAAAATTCCTCACCAATGTGTCTGTGCAGGAGGTGTTCACGAACTCTTATACTGTGACCATGGACTTCTTTAAGGGAAACCACTTCAGCTTGGTGAGCTTCATAGGAGGAAGAGCTGATCACAATATCTCCACTACGATCCCAATCTACTTCGTCCTCCACAAAAATCCTGTAATGTCAAGGTAAAAACTTGTAAAAATCACATTTATGAGAGTTATGCTCACAGACTTCCTGAGAAAAAAACAACAGTTTTGCTCAGGAAGATCTCAGAGAAAAAAATCCACAGGCTACGCTTCAGGAAAAGCCCCTTTAGGGCTTTCTGCAAAAACAGATTGTCTGAAATGTGTGGGAGGAAATTAGTTCTGAAACATCTATTTCACACCATTGATTAACATAGTTCCAGTACAGAACTGTGGGTCTCAGGTTGCATCCCAAAGATAGGTCAGACCATTTTTGGTGCCTGGAGTAGTTTATAGGGATAAAAGTGATCTTTGGATTTAGACAACAACCATGTATAAGGTTGTGTGTGTGTCAGCACTTGGCATTTAAGCTCCACCGGTCTTGGTTAGTGCAGTCAGCAGTGGGTGGAAGGAAATTCAGCTCTCTGAATTGGGCACATTGAGCAGGAATTGATTCCACCAACACGAGCACATCTCACTGTCTGAGTTGTTCCAAGGTATCTATACCACATGGCCTGTTAGATGTGATGGGACTCGCTCATGGAGCATTCCTGGAGACACAGGTGGAAGCCACAGAGGGAACCCAAAGGCTTCTCCTATGAACCCAAAGACACCTCAGATGGCCCAAAATTCTCAGTTTAGGTACCTGAATCCTACCCTTGGTAGCTGAATAACCCTCTAGGCCCCAGCACCCAGAACTCTGATGACTCTACTGGGAGCTTAAGTGCCTTTTAAAACATTGAACAGACACCTACATTTATTTGCTTTAACCTTGAACTGAACGTCCTCCTTCGCTTTCAAAAGTTATATTTGTAGTTCAGGGTGGGGAGACAGGGCATAGCTTCCCATAGAGAAAATAAAATCATTTAGAGAAAGCAAAATTGATAATGTTCAGTGGTTATCTATATTTGATAACCACCTATTACAGGATGACTGCCTCTGGTCAAGAAATAGTCTAAAGTCCTCAGGTAATTGTTGAGAAAACAGAGCACTGAGTGAAGTCAAGTGAATGCCTCACATGCAGTGGAGTGACAGAAGTGCAGAGAAAAAGGGAAGACCTAAAGGGATGTCGCCAAGTTTTCCAAGAACATCTTTCCACAATATTTTTCAAAAATTAGTAGACTCGGGATGAGTACTTCTAGTTTTCAGCACCTGCGAGCATTGAGTGGAGAAATCTACCAAAATTCAAGTTTCTTTTATTGCTTAGAATAAAAGAATTTCTGTGCATCTTCTGAAATACCAAGAAAGTGCTGATGTGACAGACAATGCTGTTGAAGGATAAATGCACCAGCAAAGAGGTAGCAAAACCACACAAAGTAAAAATAATTGTGGGACGTGTTTGGTATTTTTGACAGTTCACATAGAACCCAGACATAATCTAAAATTCAGTCCCAGGCAAACACTCCAATAATTATTTACATCTTGTGGACCCAAAAGTAACTCTTTTGACTTTTGTATTTTAAAGAAGTCTGCTAAGAGGTAAACAAAAGCAAAAATGGTTTGTAAGAGATACCATCTAAAATACTACTCTGTTGAATTATTAAGTCCTTCCTTAAGTTATGTGCTGATTCATGCTTCAAAAATATATACAGCAGCTTCTCTCCTTCAATAAAAAGCCACTTCCTCCCGCTTTCATATTCTTTCAGCTTTCATATTCCAGCACTGACTCGCCTATTTCCTGTATCTAACCACATTTGCTCTTAGCTGCCTATCAGTAGACTTTTCATGATAGATGGCTTCTTTTTTTTTTTTCTTTCTTTCAAGACTTGAAACAACTCTTTGTGCTGTGTTTAACATATATGAATGAGCTCCAAACACTTGTATCTTAGCAGCTCATGATATTTCATATAAAATATCTGGGCAGAAGCCAAGTCTAGACTGGCTCTATTTCAGTGTTTAACTGGCAGGCTTCAGTCAAGAATCTGCTTACTCTGATTTCTCATCTCAGCCAGGGAAAAAGAAGAATTTCCAGAGGGTGATTCTAATGTTGCATGATCTGAATCAGGATCAGCAGTGCCTCAACTATACAGCAATCCTAAGCAGTTAACCTACACTTAACACACAACTGCGTGAGATTTAACACACAAATCCTGCTGGTGAGGTCTTTGTGCTTCCATTGCCCATCTTTACAATGTGTTCCCAGACAATTCCCCCTCTAAATATTGGTATTTCACCTCTACCGGAGCTCAATGAAATGGTCTANATGAGAATTACTGTGCGTTGGAAGAGACCTTAAAGATATCTAGTTCCAACCTCTCAATCATGGTGTAATTTTTCTTGCAGGATGGAACATAGTTTTTCTCTTGGCACAAAAAGTCCATCACAAAGGAAAAGAATAATACAACGCATAGGAATATTAATACAAGTCATAGGAATAAGAGACAAAACTTGATATTTAAAAACATATTTGGGAAGAATACCACCTTTCATTGCCAGGAGCAATGTTAGTACCCAGATGTGTCCAAGATATCTTAGGATAAGCACTATAAATTTGCACTTGTCCATAAACCCCTAGAAAAAAACCAGAAAGAGCAGGTCAAAGACTAATGGAAAGAGAAACTTGAGAAGAACTGAAGCAATAATTAAATATCTGGAAATCTTTATATTTATATAAAAATATATATTCATATATTTACATATATGAAGGTGTAAGAAGAGCCTCACAGCCTCACCTGAAATACAAATTGAACTAACAATAAATCATTAATAAAGCAAAATGAATACCATGCATATGGGCAAGAAAGGGGAAAATTAAGTAAACAAATTAAGTAAAAACTCCAGGAAGGGAAGATATAAAAAATACTCAGCTATTATTTATCATTTTGATCTGTGAAAAAAATCATTGTTGGGTTGGTTTTTTTGTGGAAGAGGGATCCAATACCAGAGCAAATAATCAAAATACAGAAACTGGCCATAAAAATGACGTGTTCAAGAAGATTAAATTTTAGCTCAGAATATGTGTGTACCTTAGTTAGATGTTTTCCTGTAGGACACAGTAACAGGATCAAAAGTGGTAGATGTGGCTATGGCCTAAGATAAGACTCCTATGGAAAGAGGAACTCATGTTTCATACCAATACTCCCTGGGTGGACATTTATATCCTCCAGACGATCACAGTAAATCTCTTCAGATGCCCGAAGAACAACCTGCAGCTCTAAATCCCTTTCTAGGGGATGTTGGAAAGAACCTGCAACAAAGACAAACCAGCATCAACCCAGCACAGAGGTAGCAATGACCTTTGAAACGCTGAAAATGGGGGCAGAACTGGGGGGGAAATCTGTGTGAATCTGATTTTAGAGAAATATCCAAATGGCTGGATTAGCATTTCCTTTCTCAGCCCATTGTTGCTTTTTTGCTCCTCTACACGTTCATCAGTTCCCAGGTAATCACACAACAAGGATGAGAAAAACGCTCCTTTAGGACCAATGGAAGGATTGAGGGAAAAGAGTAGAGGAAATGAAAATGCCCAGGAAGTTTTGAGGGATGTGATGGTGATATGTCTGTAGAGTAAAACTGCATTCCAACCTTGCCTTCATGTATTTCACCAAGCATAGTTTACAGTTTCAGAAGAAAATGGCCCAGCACTAAACAGATACTAAGGAGGAAAAAGTAGGACAGTTTTTGCCCTGGAGAAATGTATGCAGAGTCCAGTAAAGGAGTTCAGCGTTCCTTTAANTTCCAATGAGGCTTTGTAAGGCCTGACTGATAGAATATATTTCTTTGAATACAGATACCTCAGGTTTAAATGACATACTTGGAACAATAATGGAAGGGAAGAGGGACGAGGGACGAGGGACGAGGTCAGCTTCATTAATTTTAGAATTTATATCTCTTTAGAATGACAATTAATATGCGTTGGAAGAGACCTTAAAGATATCT
>WEKX01011386.1:310818-431782 GCA_013390025.1 Pitta sordida
TCCTATGGAAAGAGGAACTCATGTTTCATACCAATACTCCCTGGGTGGACATTTATATCCTCCAGACGATCACAGTAAATCTCTTCAGATGCCCGAAGAACAACCTGCAGCTCTAAATCCCTTTCTAGGGGATGTTGGAAAGAACCTGCAACAAAGACAAACCAGCATCAACCCAGCACAGAGGTAGCAATGACCTTTGAAACGCTGAAAATGGGGGCAGAACTGGGGGGGAAATCTGTGTGAATCTGATTTTAGAGAAATATCCAAATGGCTGGATTAGCATTTCCTTTCTCAGCCCATTGTTGCTTTTTTGCTCCTCTACACGTTCATCAGTTCCCAGGTAATCACACAACAAGGATGAGAAAAACGCTCCTTTAGGACCAATGGAAGGATTGAGGGAAAAGAGTAGAGGAAATGAAAATGCCCAGGAAGTTTTGAGGGATGTGATGGTGATATGTCTGTAGAGTAAAACTGCATTCCAACCTTGCCTTCATGTATTTCACCAAGCATAGTTTACAGTTTCAGAAGAAAATGGCCCAGCACTAAACAGATACTAAGGAGGAAAAAGTAGGACAGTTTTTGCCCTGGAGAAATGTATGCAGAGTCCAGTAAAGGAGTTCAGCGTTCCTTTAAAATTAGAGATTAAATCAATTATGCAACAGAAAACTGCAGCAGATGTAGAACTAAAAAATATATACATTTCTGTACAGAATTAGCTGGCCTGTCATGTTCTTTTAATATTTAAAATCTACTAGTTTGGAAAACGGGGCTGATTTTGCATCCTAAAGAAACATTTTGCTTCAAGAGCTTTTTTTTTTATTATTATTAAGTGAAATCAATAAAATAATTAATTGTTCCTCACCAGTGTCTGACAGATATCTGAGGATCTTTAAATTCTCTGTACAAATTTTAAATGGGTAAAAGGCGAAGAGGACAAGACCTACATGTTCCCCATCTAATATATCTCCCAGCAGTGAGCTCATGTGTTCTCTGGGGACATGGAGGGAATTATCTTACAGAGTCCATCGTCCTCCCAAACGTTTGAATTTCTTGTTCAAACTCCCCAAAACCGTGGGATGAACAGCAGAAAACCAAGGCTTGGGTTGTATCCAAAGATGCTTTCACAAAGCAAATCTAAGTGATCCACACTTTGCCCAGTGATGCACGAGGTTAAACAAACATCCACCTAGAGCAGCAGCACAGCTCTGTGGACATTCGTGTCTGGTTTTGTCTGCAGGCTGATTGTTTTCCTGCTTCACCCTCACAGCAAGTTGTGATTTAAAATATTCACCCTGAGCATACCTTTGCCAATCCTCAGGTCATCCATACCCCCTAGGATGAAGTTATTATCTACACTGAAACCGAATAAAGACTCAGTAAAAATGTTTGGAGACCTTTGTATTAATCTTCCCATGTTATTCACAGTTACCTTTCCTAATTGTGATGACATTCCCTTAGAGTGAGGGATTAATATTAATTATAAGTTACAGTTGCTGTTTTTACTGGTTTTATTATTTTACTCCTGGTTACAAAGCATTTACTATTCTACCTAAGTCAGTTAAAATAACTTAGTGATATATCCAATTAACAGCTCAGTTTTGAAACCATTTTTAAGCAGCCTTCCCGATTTAATAATCGCATAAAAAAGGATTGGAAATGGGAGTTCTATAGGATTGAACTGGAATTTATCACTCCCTTAAAAGAATTACATCTATATTTTAGCTAAAAATCGTGATTTTTAGTTTGAAGAAAACACGAAATTAGGTTAAGGAATGTTACCCTTTAAAAAACAACAACAAAAAAAACCCCCAAGAAAACAAACAAGTACACAAACCAGGAATACAACCAGAGTGAGAAACAAAGAGGTCATAATAAAACTATTTATAATAAAAAGAAAATTAAAAAGGGAAGATAATGTTCACAGAAATGCTTCAGTGACTGCAAACTTATAAACGTAAACTGCAAACTGTAAAAGGTAAATGAGACAAAAGGACACAGGAATCATCAGTGAGTAGAAAAATTAGACTTATTTTAAGTGTATTTAGAACAAAGATGATTTTAATACTTATTTACTGTTACTAATAGTTCCATGGGTTTGAATCAATGGATGTCAGTAACTTGAATGCAACAGAAGAGTTTACCCAGAAACTCCCTGGACTATTAAGGCGACTCTTCAGTAAGTTTGGGATCTCTCACAGTGTCTCAGAGCCCCTGAAGAAAGCTAATATTGTGCCAATATTTCACACAAAGATAAAAGTAAGAGCCCCAGGTAATTACAGGCCTGTCAACTTGACACTGATTCTAGGGGAAAAATAAATAAAAATGGAATGTCCAACTCTGAACACAATTAATAAATCATTAAAGGTGGATGATATAATTAATGCCAATCAACCTGCTTTTATAGAAAAAAGGTCCTGTGAAAATTCCTTGTTATCATCTTCTAATGAGATTATGGGTTTAGTTGATAAAGATAATAGCTTTGATATAGTATAATTAGCTTCTCTAAGGCACTTGGCTTAGTAGCACAAAACTTTGTGCTTAACAAACTGCACTGGTACAACACAAACATGGCACACACTAATTTACAGACTGACTGGAATGGGGTCAGGGACTCAAATAAGTCTGGTCTTGCAAGGCTGTGGTATGTGACATTTTATCAGTGACAGAGTGGTGTGAAGATCACAAAAGTACGCAGAGGGGCTGACATACAATGGGAAAGAAAAAACAAAAAAAAAGAAAAGAAAGAGAGAGAGAGGATGGTACATCAGCAATAATTTGGAAGAGAAGAATTAGGAAAAGAAGTTAAATATGCTGTAAGTGACCCTCTTTGAGCAGTAAGGTTGGACCAGAAGACCCACAATGGTCCCTTCCAACGTTAACCATTCTGTGATGTTCAGAATAACAAGCCAAGGTCTGGATCTCTCTGTGAAGGGATGGAGAATAAAGAAAGCAAAGAGAAAAGCAAAGCCTCGGATACACCCTCTGGCTTAGTCTAAACCCAGTCCTGCAGAATGGCTCATAAAAATTAGGATGTGGAAATAGCAGCTGTGTCAGTTTAGTCATAGGGAAATCAAAAATAGTTATTGTGCACAAGTCATTGGTGTTGGATAAGTTTCATCACCGTATGAAGTAACTGCCATATGAAACAACAGCTCTTGTGATAAGTAGTTTTGTTAAAACACCCAAGTTGCCAAAAACACTGGAATCATGATCTCTGCAAGACAGATGTGAAGAATCTGGGCTTTAAGTGTCCATCTTTGAACTCTGGATGTGAAAACTTTGGGTTTCCTGTCCCATTTCACTGTGGTGAACACGTCCTACATAAGATCACACCAAGCTGTCTAATGAGATGCAAAAGAAATGGATCCCACATCATACCCCTGCTACAACTGGAGGGCTCAGCAGTTGGATGAGCAACCTGCTTGATCATAAAGCAATATAAAACGACACTGCAGGCAGAGAACCTGAAAAAAGGGAATTGTAACCTGGAAATTACCACAAGCTGGTGGAATTGTCTGGTGAGATGTGTAGAAAAGGTCAGAAGGCACTAATGACAGTGGCAGGGCTTCCTCAAATGTGTTCTTCCAATTGCACTACACAGTAAAAAAAAAAAGAACAAACGACAACCCCCAAACTATATATGATAATTGTATGTTAGGAAATAACCTGTGTTGTTAATGCATTCACCACTGATTACACACTTTCCTGATGAAGTGTGAGATCCAGCTGCCTGGATTGCAACACTGATCTGTGAGCACAGCCATAGCAAATGGTTCATAATCCTTCATCAGATCTATCCTCTAGAGAGGAGAAAACCTACTATGTGAAAATAGGCAAAGAAAAAAAAGGAGATCAGAAATAGAGATGTGTTTTTTCTATCCGGATTTTCACTTATTCTGGACTGAAGTCTGGACCTAGTTTGTCGTTGAGTTTCAAAAGCATTTTCCATTGTTTTGATACTTCAGTTTTATTCCACATGTTTTTCCTTACAGTTTTGTTCAGATTTTTTTTTCCATAGCAAAGACCATTCAATTCTTCCCTAGAATAGAGGGTGTTTCCTCCTTTCTAGCCTCCTGTCTTTTTTTTCACAACATAACACTCTGCAACAGCTGTTGTATGTAAGAGCAAGGAAATCTCTGAGATAAGATCTCCTCCCTTCCGTTGGCAAATTGACTTTGCTAAGTACCTTACTGTGACCATCTCCAATATCAGCTCTCTGTTTCCAGACTCCAAAGCTGTTTGGACAACAGCTTCACAGCTATTTTGAAAACTGTGATATATTGCCACCAGACAGTCTGAAGAGGTTTTATGCATGGTCAGTACAGAACTGGAGAGTCACACAGTGTTGGTTCCCCTTTCCAAGCTGGTCCTTCAGGTGGTCAAGCTGTGTTCTGCAAAGAAGCCTGGAATAGTAGCCTGGAAACAAAGAAATGTCACATGGGTTGCCTCTTACAGGTGCCACCTGAGAATCCTAGTGCCCTCCAAGTCCTGGCTGGCAGATACAACCCAAGGGTCAAGGCAAAGCAGTGGCTTTTTAAGAGAAGCTGGAGGTCAGGTGGGACCCCTGAGGGTGCCCAAAGTGATAGAAAACCCTCAGAGTTTGGCAATTGAATCATGATCCGCCATTGGAATGTGTTGCCCACGGAGGTGGTTGAATCGCCGTCCCTGGAGGTGTTTAAGGGTAGACTGGATGAGGGGTTGAGGGTCATGATATAAATGTTATAGATGTTAGGTTTTAGTTGGACTTGAAGATCTTCAAGGTCTTTTCCAACCTTATCAACACTGTGATACTGTGAGATTTGCATAACTACATTTAGGTTTCTTGATGCAGATGTTTCCAGTGTAGATTTGTTGGAGATACGTGTATCAACCAGCCCCACTGACTGCAGGGGAAAGCAGCTCATATGATGATATCCACATGTTATACCTAAATTTGTGCATCTTAAACTTGTGAATCAAATCCCTCTCTTACATGGCATGGTCTGTTAAAAGAAACCAAGTGACTTGGAAACAGTAAAAGCCACAAAGACAGAGGCTGAGAGATTAATCTAAGGGGATTCAGATGGTGCAATCAGCTTTTCAAACAACGGTTTTTTTCCATTATCAGGGATGAAAAATCCCTCTCAATACATCAACAGTGTTACTTCTTCATACAGGTTGAACAGGGATGATGTGTAACTGCAGGATGGAACTCAGCTCACAGCCAAAGATGGGAGCCACACAACAGAGTACTGGAGAAGTTGGAAAAGACAGTAAGTTGGTGAAACTCACTGGTGCCCTAATTGTTGTTATATTTCTGAGCATTAATCATTATTCACACATGGCCATTTCATGGAATGCAGTGATTTGACCTCTGGGAAGTCAATATGGGGGTTCTTCCTAGAAAAGAAGGGGATGGAACGTATTAGAGCTCTTACCAGAAGCAAGATAAGAGACATCAGAATTGTCTGGGGTTTCATCTTTAGACAGTCAAGCCAAGAGCTAATGATGACCTTAGGCTTCTTGCCTCCAATGAGTGACATGACTGACAAGCAGCCATCACGAGACATGCAAAAAAAAGAATGTGACAACTTGAAATTAAAAAGAGAAATCCATTCCTATCTGGATAATTACTTGGTGCGTTCTACTATAAAAAGCAAAACCAGCCTGCCAGCAAAGAGCAGCTGAGTGCAGTGGAGTTCAGGATGAGTCCAGTGGATCCATTTGTGCCGAGTAAACTTCAGCATTTTCTCCAGCCTTATTGGGAGCTGAGGGCTTTGTTCAGCAGCTGAACAGGGCACTGTCTGCACATATCATCTGTGTTTTAATGATAATGGGCTAAAATGAATGTAATCATCCTAGACAAAACCGGAAAAACAACTCTGAGATGCTGAGCTCATTTCTTATCCTATTCTGACACAGGTGTGCTAATGATATTAAGCAAATCTATTAGTCTCTCTGAACCTTGAACTCTCCTATAAACTGGAAAAATAGCTATTTTTTAATGGCATGATAACACCAGGAAATAGAAATAAATGGTGTTATGAAAATGTTATTGCATATATCACCACCAAATAAAAAACTTTGAAGGTTTAGATGAAAAAAGATAAAGTACATATTTGAGAGCTAGGACTACTAGACTTGAAGTAATCTGAAAGTCCCTGGATCCAAAAACAATGAAAGCCTAAGAGTCCTCAGAGAAATTACTGTGAGTATAGACCCACACATTTTACTTTGGATTTTCCATGAGTTCTGACAGGGTTCTTTATGGATCTTTAATCATCTCACATCTTTCAGTGATGCTCTTGATCAAAACTCCCACTGGATTGTGGTAATACATTAAAGAAGAAAATGATGATTGACCTCACATGGTCCAAAGCGTCCCAAGAATTCTGGTCTCCCAACTATCACCATGGTCCCCTAGTTGGCACTACATATTCTCATCCCTGTTTGCCTGTAAATTATTGTTTCAATAAAATTGATGAGGTTCTCAATGTTTTATAAACTCCAACTATACAGTGGTATTTTTCTTTGTTATCTATTTCCTATCATCTCTCAGTTCCTATGTGCTTATTATCTTGATTTAAGATTTTAACTTATTTTTCCTTTGCAGATAAGATGCCAAGTGCTCTGGAGGACATCAAAATCCAAATAGAATGAATTTCTAAACTTATTGTTGTTCTCCAGCAGTTTAAGTGAACAAAGTACTTGGGCTCTACCAGAAAGTCTTTGTCCAGTCCATGGAATCAGAAGCAACAGCACCTGGCCGAAGATTGCTGGACTGAAAACACAGCAAGGAGAAATTACACAACAGGCAGGACCTGGGGATTTGGCTCACATGATGTCAACCTGAGACCCTGCTCAGGCAACGCTGAATGCTGATGTCCACATCTATTAAATCTGTTTACTAAACTGTCTCATTATCTGGTTTGTGTCAGGATTTCTTTAGGGTGTGGTAGAGTTGGACAGATGGGCTTCAAAAACCGTCCTTCAGGCACGGAACAGGCAGGATTGGACAGATGGGCTCCAAGACATTACCTTAAGGCCTCAAACACATGGGAAGAGACAGAGGAAGGGGAAAAAAAAAACCCCATGCACTCCCAGCTCTACAAGCAAGCAGAGAAGCCAGTATAAGATGTGGGAAGCTTGCAGAGTCTCTACTCACCCCAGCTGAAACAAGGACAGCTCTTCCAAAAGATGCTGGACTAGGACTAAACAGCTGCAAATACCTGTTTGGCTTTTAATATCATTACTACTCACAGATGTGCTGGAGGGGAGTTTGTGCAGTAAAGTGCCTCAATGTTTTTTTAATAAGTGTTTTTAGCAATGAACACATGCTTTTTCTTAAAACCAATATGAAACCATATTTAAAGTGCAAAGGAGCGTAAATAAGAAATGAGTGACACTCTTTTAAGTATTTATATATTTTAACCTCACAGATTAAGCTATCCAACCTTTTTTTCCAAAGAAAAACACAAGACAGCAAAATAACTTTTTTGGCCAGTACTGTATT
Source organism: Pitta sordida (assembly GCA_013390025.1). Lineage (NCBI taxonomy): Eukaryota > Metazoa > Chordata > Aves > Passeriformes > Pittidae > Pitta > Pitta sordida. Next base: position 318,311 of record WEKX01011386.1, read on the forward strand.
AACTAAACAGTCCCCTGAGATTAACAACAAACAAATATTGGAGCAGACTTCCTCAGGAGGTGATTACACAAACAAATTCTCTTTTTAAAGTTCATGAAACCAATCTTGAGAAAGGTCAGGCAACGATCAACAATGTGATCCCAGCGTCCTAAAGATTCCTGTAAGTATGTATGATGTCTGGCTTTAGGAACCTTGATATTTAAAGGGAATTATGTGAGTAATTACTTCAGAGTGGAAAAACACCAATCCCGTCTGTCGCAAATAATGTGGAACAGCTCCAGTGACTTTGGGGACTCTGAAACCACCAGAGACAGGGACAAGGTGGTACCTTCCTGGGGTCCTGATGCTCATCTGCACAGAGGGATGAGGGGAACAAATGTGCTGAATCCAGCTGCTTCATGCCACAGATGGATTTCCAGGCATTCTGGAGATTCTCCATGACCCTGTTTACGTTGGACTTAAATAGTACTGTGACACAAAAGATGTCCCACTAATGCCCACAGACACCAGACACTGCCTGAGCACTAGGGTAGATCCAGCCCTGAGGAATTACTGTCTCATAAAGCAACCCCACAGGAAGTAGGGAGGACTTTTACATATATGAGATAAAATCTCTGCCACAGTGAAACCGGGAGCGAGGTAAAGATTGCAGCATTTGTAAAGTGTTGCTATTAAATAAATAGGTAATTAGCTCCAGTGGGTAATCACCATTCTTAACGTGGGTTCTGTGTGTCCACATTGCAGATACTCGGAGAGCTGTGGGGCATTAGGTTGGACAACACGTTTATAGCAACACTGTAAAGTTTTTCTACACAGGTTTTTTTTTTCCTATAAAGGGCAGAAATAAACTCCAGGCATCCAGAAGATGAGCTGTTCACTTACCCACTCTCAGGGCACCTCCAAGAACCACGACACAAGCTGCACTCAGGACATTGCTGGAGTTGCTGGGGAACTCAAGGGTCCCCAGGATGTAGAGACCTCTCAGAGGAGGAAGAGCAATATCCACCAGGATGGTCCGGTCTGAGAAACAAAGCAGAGGGTTGTTTAGGTCAGTGGCAGCCCAACAATACTACTTGCCAAAAAGTGTGGCATGGTGGAAAAGAACGTCAGTTTGGCTTCAGTTCTGCTTTATTTTGATTGGTTTTCATAGAATCATAGAATGGCCTGCATGGAAAGGGATCTTAAAGATTATCTCATTCCAAGCTTTCTGCCATGGACAGGGACACCTTCCACTATATCAGGTTGCTCAGAGCCACATCCAACCTGGCCTTGAACACTTCCAGGGATGGGGCAGCCACAGTTTCCCTTGCCAGGGCCTCCCACCCTCACAGGGAAGAATTTTTTTCCAATATCCAATCTAAACTTATTGTCTTTCAGTTTGAAGCCATCTCCCCCTGTCCCATCAGGCCCGTGTAAATAGAAAGTGTCCTGTTCATGGCACAGGGGTTGGAACAAGGTGATCTTTAAGGTTTCTTCCATCTCAAACCATTCAGTGAGTCTTTGATTGATGCAAGTGAAAAAATCCAACAGTACCCAGTAGGTTCTTCACAGTGCAAAGAACCTGCAAGTCCCCACCTTGTCCACAGCAGTGACCAGGGTGACAGGCTGTTGCCACACACCATAACCTACCTCCAGTGACACTTTGTCACACCTTTTCCTGCTCTACAGCCTGGGCTTGCTCTCTCAGGCTTTATGTATAAAACCCATCTCTTCCTCATCACCCAAGAGGAAACACCATCTACAGGAAGCCCGAGCTCATAGAATCATAAAGGTTGGAAAAGACCTCAAGATCATCAAGTCCAACCATCAACCTAACAATGTCAGGTCCACCAAGAGTTCTTCCATTCTGAATTCATAGGATCAGTTAACAGTGACCAGGGTGGGCACCATTCCCTCAGATCCCTAAGGAGAAAGCAAGGAGGATATTTTTGAACGGGAACTGTTGTGGGTAGAACCCAATAACAGCGTCATTGCTCCTTCCGAAAGCTGCACGTCTTCAGCCTGGGAAGCCTTCAGATGCCAGACTTCAGGTGGCACTTAAGCATTCCAAGTAGGATATGAGGAAGGACTATGCCAAGCACTGCAGCCACCCTTGGTACTCTGAACCCCTCATCCCCAAACAAATTCCCTGCATCCTTGAGCTAAAACATCTTTCAAGCACTCAAAATTTTCACGGCATTCAGAAGTAACAGGGCTCTAGGGAGCAAGTGCAACTTTTTTATCCCCTAAATCTTATACTGTTTATACTTAATATGTTTGTGCATGAAGAAACTCCTGCCTATAATCCTTTGCAGGACAGGTACAGTCCCATGCCCTGAGAGCTGTGAAGGGAAGGGACAGGACTTGAGGATATGAAACAGAGAGGAGAACATGGAGGGAGCAGATGTTAAAATTATGTCTCTCAGACAGAAGGGGAGAATTATTTTGTGAAATCACAGCTCAGGAATGTGGCAAAAAGCTGCAGTTGACAAAGGCCATAAGTATATTCATCAAACACAGGCTGAAACATTTTTACAAGGAATAGAAGCAGTGCTCCTAGGCATGCCATTTATATGTCACATTTCAGTCTAGAAAAGATATTTCTGCTGAGTTGCACATCTTTCTAAAAAAGGTTTTATAAAGGAAATGCTGACTGCTCTGTAACTGTGGCATTGTGTGTGAGCCTTGAAACAGAGGAGTGAGAAATTCCCCCATTCAGAGATCTCAGCAAAATTTCCTCATTTTGAAAGGACAACGCTCTGGGGTCTGAAGTCTTTGGATGGTGAAAGGTTGCTCTCTAGAAGCAACAGAACACTCTTTTGGGGGGAAAAAAGTCCTTCCACACACGAAGAGAAAAGCAAACAGATCCAAAGGCAAACTTTCTTACATGGTCCTTACAGAATACACTCATTTGTCTAGTACAGGTTGATGATGCCTAAGCGGTTAAAATAATAAACTTTAGGTCACTGAGCTCAAGGGATTTACTTCAGAGGAAGACAAATCAGAGTTGTTTTTCTGTCATGAAGATATTCATATAATTGCAAGCAACCACTCTCAGCAAACCATAGTTTGAGCCTGAAAACAGGGCTACATTTCATTGTACATGTATTTTCTTCAGACAAAAAGCTCACAGGTATGTCAGAGTTTTAATGTTCAGACATACAATACTGAGAAGTCACTAATGACTCCAGCAATGACACAAAATGCCTTTGATCAACAGCATTGCTGTATAAAACACCATAGCATGCCATTGAATGGAAATAAGGCACAACAGAAGAGCTATTATATGAGATACAGTACTCCAGCATTCATCTCTTCAAACAGAAAAACTTCAAAGAAAATCAGAATCAGAAAATGAAGAACAGAGTGAATTCCACCACTGGAGAAAAAAAAAAAAAAAAAAGAAGATAGAAATTGCCAGAGGCTACGTGATATCATATCAATAGCCTTCAAAACAGCATTCCTTTGCTTGGAATTATAACACATTCTCCTTCCACCCAGAGCACGCTGCATCAGGAGTGTGTCACACTGAGAGCCATAAACCAAAGCCCTGAAAATCCGAGGGCTTTGAGGACCTAATGTCCCTGCTGGCTGCGGGAATGGCATGACTAAACTCCTCCAGCTTGTTCTGCAAGGTGGTGCGACTGCTGAAGCCTGATGCTTGAGAGAGGTCCCTGTGGGATGGTTGTGGCTCTGGAGGATGAACCTCCAGAGAAAAAAGCACAAGTTGTGGCAGCTTCAGTTAAGGATTTCCAAGTTGGGCTGGAAAAGATTCATAACCACTGAGGAGTCAGACACTGAGGGAATTTGTAACACACCAACTCTAAAAGTCACTTTAACATGAAGGACCCATCTCTGCTGCTTGTGAAATTCATTCCTGTACTAACAAGTCTGTGAAACTCTGAATTCTCACCAATGCTTCCAAAACAGGACCAAAATAAAAAATAATAACTTTGTACATAACCACAGTTTTCAAGTCCTCCAAACAGCATCCTCTAGATGTCAGACACTAAGCAGTAGCACAAAAACATGGTTTCTAATATGTATATTCTGGTAATAGAGGTAATTCCTACATTTTCAAACTGATAGATTCATAGAATCTGATGAGCTGGAATGAATCCATCAGAGTCCTAACGATGTGATTTTGCTTATTTTGTTAAATAAACAAATTGAAGCCTTCATTAGCTAAAATTAGGCAGTGTCCCAGATCATTCTAGAGTGAACTGTATGAATCTACGTTCATTCTAAGATTTCAAGTGTCAGACCAAAGTCTTCCCCTGCACTTCTTCAACCTAGAAACAAGCACTAAACATCTCTTATTTATTTTTATGACTCTAAAACTGATCTTTTGGGGCTGGAAGGACTAATCCAGCACACCATAGCAGAAGTAGGCTCTTGTCTTGGCTTTAAACCTGAAAATCATTATAGATTGCTCTCAGAAGAGAATTTTAAGTAACCAGAAGACAGCAAAGAGTAAGACACGGCTGCATCTTGCCAGTGAGTCACAAAAACTTATTTCTGTGTGCACAGCAGCAAAAACTTTGGGTGGTTTGTAGAATGTTTGATCTCACGAGAGCTATCTCACTTTTTTTGTAGCCATCTGGAGTCATTCTAAGTTTAGACAGTGGAAATGGGAAGGGAAACATCCATGCTCTATCACACCGGCAAGGACCATGATTCTGGTTTAAGACCCTGCACTCCATTGACTCCAATGCCAATAAATGCCTCAACACATCCAAGACAAGAATGAAGAGGGAGAGCAGAAATAAGATAGAGGAAGGACAACCAGAAGAGGCAGACATGCAGTTCTCTCTCTGAATAGGTAGTGTGACAGACAGCTTGTGTTTGTGTTTGTGATCCACAAGAATCGAGTCCAGCTCCTGGCCCTGCACAGACACTGCAACATGTGCCTGAGAGCCTTGTCCAGACAATCCTTGAGCTTTGGCAGCCCTGGGGCCATGACCGCTGCCCCGAGGAGCCTGTTCCAGTGCCCAATCACCCTCTGGGGAGAACCTTTTCCTAATATCCAATCCAAATTCCACCAACACAGCTTTATGCCTACTGCTGATAGCAAGAAGACTCACAGAGTGTGGCTCTCACCCAGTCATTGCAGGCAGTAATTTTTTCACTTGTCATTTCTCTCTTTCCTTATTGTCCACTTTTTGTGGTGGTTTTGTTGTTCAGTAAAGCCCCTCTGAAGGGCAGAGACAGTTTTAATGTAAACTCTGGAGCACCATGTGATGAGCAGGTGATTTAGAACTGAGAACTCCCAGGGTCTCATCCTGCTTCTCAAGCATTTCTGGTTTGGGGCAAATTTTATTGTCCTGACCCCTCAATTGCATTCCTGCCCATGGTAAAACACAGATACATCTAACAGCTCAACCTTTACCCTGTGGCATCCCAAGCAGGAGACACCAATATGTTAGAAAGAATCCCTGTACCACATCACACAGCACAGTGCAGACATGCCCCAGCTAAAGTGACCAACTCCTCTAAATTCATGAGACATCACTTCTGACCCCAAAAGCCATGCAGTCGTGCTGCACAGTTCCAGGCCTCAGCTAATGAGCTTTGACTCTCAGGAGAGTTAATTAGTTCTGGTGCACCAGCGTGCTGATGCAGCAGCATTGTCTCCAGTCCTAGAACTAGATCAGTTGGGCTGGGCTGAGGGCAGCAACGTGCCACGCTCCGGGCACAGCTTAGTCATGAAAGGCCTCGTGAGACATGGCAAAAGCCATGGTCGATATCACATGGCAGCTAAAATAAGTATTTTATTGAGAGGATTATAGAATCATAGAATTGTTTAGGTTGGAAAAGACCTCTAGGATCATTGAGTTCGACTGTTAACCCGGAATGGCCAAGCCCACCTCCAAACTATGTTCCCAAACACCACATCTACACAGCTTTTAAATCCTTCCAGGGATGGAGACTCCACCACTGTCCTGGACAGCCTGTGCAAGGGCTGGACAGTCCTTTCAGTGAAGGAATTGTTCTTAATATCCATCCTAAACCACTTCTCATGTTACCTGAGGTGATTTCCTCTTGTTCTTTCACTTGTTCCTTGGAAGAAGAGACTGATGCCTACCTGGATTCACTCTCCTTTCAGGGAGTTGTGGGGAGTGAGAAGGTCCCCCCTGAGCCTCCTTTTCTCCAGAATGAACAGTACCATCTCCTAGAATATGTCAGCTACACATTACACAGTATTCATAAGATCATACAATAATTATGTCTGGAAGGGACCTCAGAACCACATCTAGTCCACATCCTGATCAGAGTAAGGTCAGCTCTTACATAAATTGGTTATCACAAGGTTTTTTTCTTCTGATTTCATTGCAAATTGCCTAATATATTCACTAGAATTCAGTTTTCATCCAGTAATGTTGTAAATTGAGGTGGGATCTAAATGTAACTCAAGTTGAAATACAGGCTGAAATACAGACATGAACTAAAATATCTCGGAGGCATCCGCAGCAAATGGCTTGAGAGATTATCATTAATAGGGGGAATTGCAGGAAAATAAAATGGAAGGTGGTACAGTTGTGGAAATATAAAATGTGACCCCTGCACAAGACACAGAGAGGTGGGTCAAAAGATGATCATCTCTTTGTGACCTCTGTTTCCAGGCCTTGCGCATACTTGAATGGAAGTAGAAGTGTGTTTGTGGGCATGTGCAAAATGAAAATAAGTATTATTACACTCGTCCAAAAATTACTTTTTTACACTCTAATGAAGGTTTTCATGTGACGAGGGTCAAATGTGGTGTCCTGCACACTTTCAAATGGCCACTAGTGCCAAGGAGCCCATGTTACAACACAAACACACATCACTATGCAGACAGACTCCATCCCCTCTACAGGAATTAAACCCCTTTCCTTCTTTACTCACTAGGCAGGATGATGACATCTTCCCCAGGGCCTGGGATGCTGCAGTTGGATCCACCCCAGCCCTTTCCCACACCATTCCATGTCTCTGGGTGTGACCACTTCAAGACTGCACCAGAAGGATCTACAAAACAAGGCACATAAAGACAGAATTATCATCTTCAGTAGCTGGAAGAATTACTATTTCTTTGATAGTCAAGCACCTGTGACATTAACATCTTCATTTTTTCACTGATGAAGCAACGTTATTATGTCTTTTTTATCTCCCATGCTTAAAGAAAGTTGATTGATTGAATTCCCGGCTTATGGGAATTCTCATCATTTCCCCAAGTATGAAATATTTTTAAAAATGAGTGATCAACTCTTAGAAAAGCAGGAGTCTTCCCATTCCAAAGGGTGATTAAGACCTGCCTTAGTAAAGCAGCTTGACCAAGACACACGGCAATTCCTGTTCCTTTCCCAAAGTTTTCCCTCTCAGTTAAAACCCAAAGAAAACTCTTAAGCCTTAGCTTTGGAAAATATTTGGATAAATTAAGTTTACAAATTGCAGGTTTTTGATTTGCACCTGTATTTTAGAGAGCTAGTGAGCCAAGCTGCATAAATTAGTTGTTCCTAAGTTTGTTCTTCCATTAAGAGAGCAAGGAAAGCCTTCAAAGGGAAATCCTGAACACTGAGTTTAGTAAGTCCTAAACTAATGCAGGCAGGGCCTCCCTCTGGAGGCCTCTACAAGCACCTACTTCTGTCCTACCACTATAATGGGAATCCTGGCATTTTTTCCCTTGAGGAAGGCTTGACTGGGTTTTGAAAATACAGGAACAAGCTCATGCCTGAGTGCTGGGGACTAGACCCAGCTCAGTAACATTGTGGAGTAGAAAAAACATCCATTGCCAGTACAGGCAAACACAGAGAAGTTAAATACTTATGGATTTCCTTAGGGATGGGTCTGTCTTTCCATCAGCTGTTTGCTCGGGGTGAAACTCTGCAGAAAGGTCTCTAAACCCTATTGCCACATAAAGGATTATTGTTTTTAATACACAGCAAGGCAGCTTTGCAATGAATATAAGAATTTGGAGGTCTCCCTTGTTTCTATTGCATTTTTTCTGTCTGATTCAGCATGAAACTCTGCAGTAATGTCAGACTATGGAGCACTAAAACGCTTTGTAGTCTTACATTCCATGACCTTTCTGATCTGCCATGGTATTTCTTATCAAAAGTTTATAGCCTTTTATACTGTGGAATCACACATTTATCTTGAGCAATGGTAGATATGGCTCAATGAAATGCTTAAATGAATACCAAGAACCTCTGTTGGATTGATAGATGTGCAAAATATTGAAGCAAAAAATAGCAATTCATTCCTGAAAAATCCATAAAAGAAGAAATGACGTGACTCCCAGACCAAGCCTTTCTGACACAGACTATAACCCACCTGGGGTAGGTAAAGCCACTCTTTCCTTCTCTTTCAGCGTGACCTGAATTAAGTCAGCTCCTGCAACTGAACACAGAGAATTTTAGGGAGTTAGAGCAAGGCCTTACAAATTAACACACAAAAAAAATCATAGTAAATAAATTGCTACATATGAATTCCTGACATCATTATACATTTCTTACAAAACAATTTTTTTAAGAGCAACTTTGCATGTTTTCAAAGCATTTTTTGCTCTTTTTTTTGGTCTGTGTGCTTTGAGAATGGATTAAACAAACACGTTTTAATTTACAGATACAGAGGGTCTCAAGACAACTCATTAGAAACAGCTAAAAGACAACATTCAACAATCAGAAATTCCAGGCTGGAACTCGAATCTCATTTATCCCACTACAAATCCACAGCAATTCCACCAACACCAGCCATATCACATCATTGAATGCATAATATATTCACTGACTCAAACAGCGAATTACAGCTTTTGTTTTGTAGTTCGGTTTTAATTTTCACTTTTGCTCCCAAAATCTGGTATCTGAAAGAGATTCTTTAATTAGTCAGACTTTATAGACTGGAGACAGAGACCCTGTGTTGTCTGCTATGAAAAGAGGTCAGAAGCAATTATCACAGTTGTAGCCTCTGTGCCCATGTATTGTCAGCAGGAGAAGGGTCAGGATAATGCAAATCAAAGAGGAGCAGGAGAAAGCTGCTTCAGACCCAGCTAAAATCGCACCTCCTCTTCATCTCCTGTGGCATATAAAGGCACTTCCTTTCAGCCACCAGACTGGAACAACCGTAGGTTAAAATAGAAACACTCTGACAAACAAATAAATCTCCTGTCCTCTGCCCAACCCCTTATGGTGACCCTAAAATGTTGTTGGAAGGTTTGAGGGGGGAAGGAGGGGGTAGAAGAATTGTATCAATGAAGCCATTGTCAGAACTTCCCTCAGTTCCAGAACACACCAGGAATTTTCCTACGTGTGTATCAACCCACCGATGGGATTTCAGGCCATATTGTAATTTACTTATTTTATCTTTAAACAAGTCTCTGTACTTTTAAATTGTGAAACCCGTCCTTCCCTACCTCCCTCCTTTTCTCCCAGTGCAACTGAGCAAATTTAAAATAACTGAGGTTCATTAATTTTAAGTGTTCAATAAATTAGTATGAATAATCAAAAAACTTGATTCTTTCTGATAATTACTATTTGATGTCAGTTGAAAGCACTCGATTGAGTTAGCAGCATATGCTCCTATGCCAAATGAGGCTTCCATAATTAAATAGAAACCAATTCCATGAGGTTTTTCTCATGTCTGATTAATTAGCAATCAGGTGCCTCAGTCCTGTTCTTCAGTGACACCTCCTCTCCCAACGGTAACTGGGATCTCATCCATATATCAGTCAAGCCAATCTGCCCCCAGTCATCACACAGAGCTCACACTGAACAGCACCACGTCTTGAGTGGCCACAAGACAAAGCTTTGAGGAGCAAGAATGACATGAAGATGCTAATTTCGAGTCTTTGACACAGCTCATGTGGCTTGAAGACAATACATCTGTTGTGCACTTTTACAGTTTTGATTGGTCTTCCTTCTCTTGTCAGTTAGACAGGGCAAACCAGGACTCAAAGCTCATATATCACCCTTAGGAAAAGTGAGGGAACCAAACCCTGAGACTCTCCTTTTTTGGCTAAATATCAGGTTTGTTGGGTGGTTTTTCCTTACTTTTAGAGGCAGTGGAGTGAAATCATCTAATTTAGGATATTTGTATTGTTCAGAGAAAACCTGTTCTAATTAAATCCTGAGGGGACATAAAACATGATCAATATGCTATATAGGCCCCATAAAGGGGTTCATACCACTCACACAGTGAAGAAAGTAACTCTTAAGACTTAACTTAGTACAGTCCTGTCCACAGTCAAGGCAGGGATAAAAGTTTCTCATATGTGAACAGCATAAAAATTCAAATCATTGTAAATCATTTATACCCTCCAAGAGTGAACTGGAGGCTGAATTCCCCACAGGATTCTCCACAGCCCCATAACTTGCACAATCATTGATGTCTATGGGGTGGAAAGTGCAACAATTGTGAATCAGTTGTGTTTTGTTGCCATTTCCCACAAATATACTAAAAACTGATGAAAGATAAAGGTCTTGGGATTAATCAACGCTATGGTGAAACAATTCTTCTGGTTGTTTTGCTTTGCTGCTGAGTCCGTTATCACTGGTTTTTACAGGACAGGATGAGATCCAGGCAACACAGACGAAGGACGTCATTAGTAAACATTGAATTAAGGTGACTCTTCGCAAAATGTGGTTATAAGGCTCCAGGGTTTAGTTGTATAAAACCTTTATAAGGCTCATCAATTTTGTGCCTTATTACAGCTCCGCCTGGGTGTTTGGGCTGTAAATCATAAATATAGGCCTTCTGGATGATACTCCTGGTAACTTTCTCCTGGTTTAGGGCTCCTTGAGTGGACATGAAGGAGGAGCAACTCAGTCTTTTATCAGCTTTGCAGTGACTGGGAATTTTGCCTGTGGATATTAGGAAGGACTGAAACGAGGATAAATGGCTCCAATAGCCTGACTTACAAATAACAAGCAGCTCCATGCTATTTAACATCAATTGGGCTTACATCCATCACTAGGAAATCAAAACTTTTTAGACAGCACAATCAAAAACACCGTGAGACACACCTCTAGAAACTGGAAAATGTGGCAGAGGGTGTTTTGTCATCCTCTACCAGGAGCTGTTACAGGAAATGCTCAGAAATTTGGTATCATGTGGACACTGAAGTGAGGAGATGTAAAAAAATTATTTTACAGATAAATCTCTGTATATATATATATATACACACACTTGGGCTAATGGACACAAATTCTTGCTTATTAATATTGGCAGAGGTGAAGGCATGAAATTCCTCCTGCAGAGATCACATAGTCAAAAAACAGTCCCTGACAGGATTATAAGGTTATTTCATCACCTTGTTTCTGAAGCTGCAGCATTCTCTGGTCTCTCTGCTTCCATGCCAGAGGGACAGGAGCCCATCCGCCAGCAGAAGGCTGTTGTTTCTTTTTGTGTCTAATACAAAAATTGAGCAACTGAGGGAGCTGGGTATGTTTAACCTGGAGAAAAGGAGTCTCAGGAAGAACCTTATTGCTTTCTACAATTCCCTGGAAGGAGGTTGTATCCAGGTAGGGATCAGCCTCTTCTTTCAGGCAACTGTCAACAAGATATGAGGAAATGGCCTCAACCTGCACCAGGAGAAGTTCAGGTTGGACATCGGGAAGAATTTCTTCACTGAAAGGGTGGCTAAGTATGGGAAGGGGCTGCCCAGGGAGGTGGTGGAGTTGCCATCTATGGAATGGTTAAAAACATGATTACACATGGCACTTAGTGCTCTGGTCTAGTTGACAAGTTGGAGATCAGTAACGATTTGGACTTGATGGTCTTGAAGGCTTTTTCCAAACCAAATGATTTTATGATTATATGATAATATAATTATATAATTATATGATTATAAAGGTCACCTCTGTTAAGAAAGAGCTGACATTTCATTCCATGGAGACCACTGAGCCACCCACATCTGGTCAACTGGCCCTCTTAAACAACTGATATGGAGTGAGTTATATCTGACTGGAAGAAAAGACTCATCCGTGTACAACCAATCCTCTGTAAAAAATTAACTCCATTCTTTAAATCTTCCACCTAGCGTTCTCCTTACCCCCAAGCAATAAGGCTGCAGAAAATATCTGTGTCTATTTATTTTCTGTATTTTAATATTAGAAACAAACATTCTTAAGGGTCTGTTCTTCCTTCTGTACAAAGCAATTACAAAAACCCACAGAGCCTAATGGAAGTGAGATCATTCTTTAGGAATCTAGAAAAGACAATGAGTATAATCAAATTATTTTTTAAAGAACTGTGGAAATTGTAAACCTGCTTCTGACACAGCAGTAATATGAGGTTGAGCCTTAGGCCCTCCTAACAACTCACACATGAGTAGCTTGAGCAAAGTCAGCAGGATGACCCACCTCCATAAAAGTTCTGCTTGGAGTAAATAATAAGTTTGATAATGCTTTCAATGATGTTTTCAATAACGTTTGTGTCCAGCACTTCAATTTCAGGAAAAAAAAAACCAACCAAAAAACCAGGAGAAATCTGGAGTTGAAGGAAGTTTACACTTTGTTTCATTCCAAAAGAAAACTGGTTTAAATATTTCAAAAGTGAACAAAAAGGAAACAACTCTCTAGTTTTTAGCCAGATCCATTATTGCCCAGCGACCTTAACCAAGGAGTAGTTCCATGCTGTGGCACCATATGCTGAAATTTGTAACAGACTTAAAAAGCTCATAATGCTATTATTGTAATTTACGCAGGATATTTCTCCTAAAATATCCCAGATGTCCCATAGTGACATTTCTTTCCACCACCCTTATTACAATAAGTGGGATTTTTTGATCCATGTTTGATTCTCCTGAAACATGGCAGAGCCACAACTCATCAGTGTTTTAGAGTCACACATTTCAGGGCCCACCAGTGACCTTCGAGGAAGGCTTCTCTTAAGACACCCAAAGAAAATCAAGGTGATGCTACAAAGACTGAATCAAGTCAAAGCAAAGCTGATGATGTAGAAATGACTGTCTCGGGATGCTTCAAGCATCAGTAGGGACATGGGGTTGTCTGTCCTTCAATGCTGATTCCTTTAAAATTATCTGAAAAGCTGATTTGCAAAGGGACTTACGGGCTAGTTAACAGTTTCATGTACTAGGTAGCAGTGACTCCTTTGTTAATAGGATCATTCCCCACATAAGGCAGAAACATTCTCCATTACAATTATTTCCTTCCATTCAGCACTCCCTCCATTCACTCAGCCCAAGCCTAATTTACAAAACTCCAAGCATCGGTGCAACTTAACTCCTTTAATCCCCTCCATACGGTCTATTTTCTTGCCTTTTGTATCAGACAGACTTTCTCTCCCCCAAAGGTAAACAAACACTTGCAGGACGCCAGGGCAATTTTGGATGGAAGAGGGCATGGAGAAAGGCTGAGCCCAACACAAACTGCTGGCCAAGGTGGCTTCATTCAGCTGCCTGCTTCATTTGAATAACAATATCTTCTCAGTCACAGGGTTTTCCCTCCCCTTCTCCCCTCTTTCCTCCCCCATGTGACCCAAGTAAAAGGCTGTGTGAATCCAGGACCCTGCTTATGAATGAGCTGGCATCTGATACGTATTTACCGTCGTTAATTTTGGATGTACTAATGCACCCCTGCCACTTCCCCACAGTTTGCCCTAAAAGGCTTTCTGACAGGCACAAAAGCAGAGGGTCAAAAGTAAGTTGACCCCTGCCATAATGTACAATTATTGCAAAGAGGTGGTACACCAGCAGCTGTCGAAACCCCACCGGCGCGGCGAAGGGCTTCCAAAAGTCTGAGGATGACTAATACGCTGGAGCTCTCCCCTCCGCCCTGCAAGAGCCGGCGACTTGGGGCAGGAAGAATTATGGCCCTCCCGAGCAGCTGCAATAATTGTCTTCCCATTGTCCCCCAGCCCTCCCTCCGCCACCCCCTACAAGTGCCCATTGTGGGCGCAGAGTCAAGTGATTATATGCTTGGGCTGATGCTGTTTGCGCCCAGCTGCCCCGACTGCTGACACACGAGCGTGGAGAGGGGGGACCCGCGTCTGCTAGACGGGACTGTGACATACCAGACCTTTTACATAAGTCAAACAGGAACAAATGACTCTTTATCAGCCCCTTCTCCCTTTGAAGTGGCGGCTGCTTATAGGCCCTTACAGCTTTTCCTCCTTAGCCCGAGCTAACATCCTCCTTTTGATATGCTACATGCTCATTATCTCTGCCCCATTTAATGATTTTTGATTGAAGGGTGGCAGCAGCAGTTGCCAAGAGGGTACTTAAAGAGGCTCCACGCAGCCAGGACAACAAGAAAGGCTTTCCTTGTGCAGCAGCCTAAATTTGGAGTTTCTTAACAGTGTGTTCTTGTTCTTAGCAGCAGATAAGGGCTGAGCGTGAAATTCTTAATTAAGCAGTAAATAGAGAGTGGGGTGTCAGCAGATGCAGCCTGTAGCCATGGAGACCAAGGCTGATGAAGGAGGAAGCTAAGACTCAACGCCGGCCCCGGGCTCGAGCATGACTGACAGCTGAAGAATCCGACAAAGCTTGTAAACGGGATTAATTACTTGGCTAATTATTTCATATAGTTAAATGTAAATAAAATATTAAAAAAAAAAAAATCCAGCTTGCAGAGTTAGGCGGGAAGATGTTCTGAAAGTCAGATCTTCAAGGGTTGTCCTCTCCATGTCAGTGGGTGGACTGGTGGGGTTTTAAGGCCAGAAGGGACTATTGTGGCAGCCTTCTCTGACCTCCTACAGAGCGTGAATCTCGCCTCACGAGGCTTCTAATAGCTTCTCACAGAGCTGGAGCATATTTCCCTGAAAAGCCAAGTATCATCTAAGGACCCTGAGTGATGGAAAGTCCACCACATGCCATGAGTCTGCTCTGCTGGCTAATTATCCTCACCCTCTCAGCCTGCACAGCGGAGAGAAAGTAAACGGCACACCAGGGCTTGGAATCTGCTCGCTTTGTTTCAGACTGTCCCCCTACACCAACAGCATAGATATTAGGTACACGACACTGAATTATTGATCTCACTCCTATGAAAGTCCTCCCTGAAAGTGTTCACGGCGTGAATTATACATGTTAGGTGTTTTCATAAATTTCCCCATGTGTACTTCGGATCATTATTTCTATTAAAATGAGAAACAACAACAAGCTCTTCATACAATAAAAACAAAGATGAAAGAAAGACTAGAGAAGGACAGGCAAGTATCCGTGATGCTGGCCAGATCACTTTATCCCAGTCTTCCCAAGACTGTCATCTCCTCTACTTCCAACAGCAGAGGCCAAGATACAGATGGCATCTTCTGAGCTTGGCCATGCTGCTCTGACAGTGCAACTCAGGACCAGCAAACTTAAAACCAGTTGACTTTTAAATTTTGAAGAACAAATTTACATGGTTAATAAACAGAAATAATCATTTTCCTCCTTTCAGTAGATACTTGACATGATCTTGAGCAAGACTGAGACTCAATAGCTAAATTTATTGTAGTCAGTCTGTACCTGTATTATGTCCAAGCAGGGCCAGGACACAGGACTAAGACCTGGACCCCAATAATCTACAAGATTATATTGCTGCCTAAGTTCGTGGCACAGCTTTGCCCCAAACCAATGGTGGTCTCTTCCAGATGGTGACCAATGCAGTTTTGGAGTTACTGCAGGACAGGGATGTTTCCCAATTTGAAGCCTGGGTGCATCCAGCCTGTTTTGAGTACTAAAATGTCGCTTGGCTGCAGGACCAGGGATGGCAACTGCAAGTGAGACCCTCAGACTGAGGTTAAAGTATAGGCTTCTCCATTTCTCCACAAACGTACATTGGTCGATTTTCATTTGTAGCCAAACCAAGCCCAGTGTATTGTCTGCCCTCATTCCAGATATGTTTTCATCTATACTGTCCCAATTATTATTCTAATTGCTCATTCCTAGAGATCCTACATGCCATCTTATTAGTGCAAATCAAGGGAAATTCATGAAACCTAATGGACTGGATTTCATTAATGTGAAAATCATCATCTTTACTTTCCCTGTAACACAGTCATGAAGGATAAGTTATGCTTCTCAAAGACACCAAAATATTTTTGGTGATTCCTGGTTCTAATATTATTCATAAAAGCAACAAACGTTGCCATACCTTTGATATATAGAACTTAGACACTTAAAAAATATATTTGCTTAAAAATGGAAATTCTGAGGAATATCCATTTCTTAAAAAAAAAAAAAGACCACTAGTCTTCATGATCTAGGGTACAAAGTCAACATACTCAAAGACAATGGTCTATGATGTCTTTGAAAGTTTCCAGTCCTAGGAAAAATTCCCTCCCAGTAACCATATTGCCTTTAGTGGGCTCAGCCTAGCTATATTGCCCAGGATTTATTAATGATACTTGTGTTATAGGACCAGTTGACATCAGAGCTCATTAGTGAAATTTAATGCCTTTACTTCTCCAAAACATCAATTTAAATTCAACTAATGTCACATCATCCACTATTTATGACATTTTTTTATTGATAGATCAGGCATCAGATTGATCAATTAAGGATGGACTCGATAAGCAATTATCTATTTTATCAACATTTTGAAGTCGCTCTCACTTATTGAAAGACCATTGGAAGATAGATTTGTGTAGATTTGGGGTTTAAGTTAAAATGACATCATCTCTGTGACCATTCTTGATCAAAAAATACATTGCAACCCTTATACTTCACTTACCCAAATAGGTCAACTTCCTCTGCCTGCTGTCAAGATACCAATCACAGCTCCTGTGATATCCATATGAAGGCAGGGATTGGAGTGGCTGTCCAGTCCTTGTCCCACAGGACACCACAACCTCAGGATGGGCAGGAAGATCCTTGTGTTCCACCAGCAAGTAATTTCCAGTCTTGAAGCTGCTAAATGTCACTGAATACTAGAGAAGAGGGAGCCAAATTAAACACCCCTGAGTCTGTGGTTAAAGTTCCTTCCAGATATTATTTTGAGATTATAAAAGATTCCCATGTTACCTGGAGCTGGTTGCTGACCAAAGGGTTGTCAAATGTCAGTGCATAGGTCTCTTTATCCAAGAGGAGAGCCATCCAGCCATGCAGGTTGGATAAAGTATCAGGGACATAATTGATTGTGGTTGTCTTATTCCTACTGTCAGTCACAGTTAAATTATAAGGAATGTCTGGAGCCTCTTTTCTGTGGGGGGAAAAAAATTACATTTTTTTCACTGAACTCTCTCATTTTGCAACACTTACAGCTCTATTTTTATTTGAATTACAGTAGTTACACTGCATGTCTCTCAGAGTGTGACTTCCTTTGTGCAGTCATTTATAAATACCCTAAGAAAGAATTTTTACCTCAAATGTTGTAGAAAGAGCAAAAGAGAGACATGGGGCAGAGGAATAAAGGCAGAGAGGATCAAAGCAGAGCAATGGCAATATCAAAGATACCAACTCCTACCCTGCCAGAGTATTTCCTCATCCATCAGACTCATGGGCCTCAGGTTCAGCTTTTAGGATCTTTGTGAAATTTGATAGAGTTTTCTGATTAACCCCTCTCAGGCTGGATTGGATTTTGAAGAGTCTGGTCTAGGAGGAGGTGACCCCGCCCATGGCAGTGGTTTGGAATAGATGGCCTTTAATGTCCCTTCCAACCAAAACCATTCTGGGATTCTGTGATTCCTTACCCACATTTGAGCCGTCAAAAGTTTTAAGGGGGTCGAAAGAGCAAAAACCCTTTTGTAAGCCAAAAATCTGCAGTACAAAGATGGGACTGCTGCTGACTGATAAAATCCACAAAATGGGTGAGGTTATAGTACAGCAGTTTTTCTGAGGCTCCAAATAAGAGCCCAAGCCCCTTTTTATTAGAACTTTGCACTCCTCAGTTCTGTCAAATCTAATCAGAGAAAAATACCCTCACTGAACACACCAACAGCAGCAATGACATTACAAGTAGCAATAAGCCCTTTAGATTTAAGGTCTCTGGAGGCTCTTCTCATTTGTGGCATTTGAACTGACACTAAGCTTAAAAAATCTCCTATTTTAAGCATCCCTAAAATGGTATTTATCCATATCTAGAGTATTACCCTGCAACTACACATCTCATCATATTATCCAACCTCCCAGGACATGGCTTACTTACCTATGACAGCGCTAAAACTCTTGCCACCCTGCTATTTGCCTGTCTGTATTTGAAATTTTTTTCATGTTTGGTGTTTTTTTTTTTCCTCCCCCTTAGTGCTTTGGAGATGATACAATATCACAATAGCAGTCATCTTGTAGATACATTTCTTTTCTCTTTTAAAATCAGTTCTGGGATTTTTTTTTTTAATTATTATTTTGGTTATTCTAGAGTCTGTCACTTTGGCAAAGGGATTTCTGGTTACCCAGGAACATTCAGCTGAGGAGCAGCAATGGCAAAGGAAAGTGTGAATGAGTAAAGAATCACTCAACCAGAAGATATTGGCAGACCAATGAAACTGACTGGAAGGAGTTTATAAGGCTTAAACAGCTTTTGTACTACTAATAAACCTCCTCTTATAGGCATTAACTGGACCAGGATATTAGGCTGCTAATTAAGCAAGCAAATGACAACAAGCCCATTATTGCCACAGTTATCAGCACCTGCACAGGTATTCAGGAGAACATTTCTGCAGCAGAAGCACAGCACATGTTAAACTCTCCTCCACATCAGAAATTGCCTTACTGGGTTACAAAGGTGCCCAGCACCACAGCAAGCATCACAAACTCAGCCTCATCCTCTCTGCAACATAAATTCACATGGTCTTGCTCTTTACTCATGTTGTTTTTCATCTCTGGAGGATTCTGCTGAGACATCTTCAATCACTTTTATCAGAGGACTCCGCCCCAGTACAAGAGAAGTAAAGACAAAGCAAGCGTGGAAGGGACAATCCTGCTGGGACACAAGTCACCTGAACTTCTGATCTGTCAGAAAGTTAGGATCAAATTCCACGCTAGCCATGTACATTCAGTAGCTAGTGAATGGGAATGTGAATTCACTGACTAGAAAATTAACTGTGCATCCAATTATGTTGGAGATCAATTTTGAGAAGACCCCAAATAAATATTTTAAATGAGGCAGCTAAATTCCAGATGGCTACAGTCAAGTGAAATACATCTTTTCCTCTGTGCCTACTTATTAACAGACAAGGCATAGAATCACAAAACCATTCCAGCTGGAGAAGATTTCTGAGATCATCCAGTCCTGCCATTAACCCAGGACTGCTGAGGCCAGGACTAACCCAAGTGCCACAAGTCACATGTTTTTTGAACACTTGCCTAAGTCACTGTGTTCAGTCAGGCAGAGACAGGACAGGGAATGCTCCGTATCATGTCCTCTCTCCCTTGATTCCAAAGCTAGCACAGACTTCAGACATTCCCAACTTTCTTTTTCAGCCAATTGTTCTCACTCTTGGGGATGGAGACACATTTGCTGGTGACTTTTTAATTTCAAAATGCCATTTTTTATACCAGAATACCTTTCTTATATATATATGATAACACACCGTGATAGCCTCACTTCCCTGACCTTCACCTGGAAGTTTTTTCATGACTCAGGAAAGAAAGGGAGCAGGCGATATCTTATGACCTGCAATCTCTGGGGTTTTCTTGGCCTGAAATTCTGTGTCCTTGCCTTTTAATTACCTTGCTCGAGGTTCTACCACCCATAAACACATACCCTACTCCAGACAGGCCACCCCAACAAACCAAAAATCTGGGCAACCTGGAAAACTTTACAGCTCAGTGTACAAGCGGTGCAAGGAAACAATAAACCTGACATTACATTCCCTTCGAAAGGATGTCAGTGGGCTTGGTTTTTTTCACCTACATGCCAAACAGACACCAAAATGGCAGTACCCTACTAGTAATGGAATTACCAGCCACAATTAGCACCGTTTCTGTTTGCCCTAAATAGCCAGTGATTTCACTGTGCCCTAAATAGCCACCAATCTACCTCTCTTTAATGGTAATGAAGCAGAGGAGCGCTGGCACACAAGTATTTCTAATTCAGAGGATCCGAGGGAGCCTGCACGCACCATTAACGTGGAGAGCTTCATTATCAGAGGAAAGAGCCTTCCCCTGAACTTCCCCTGGCTTTATTTGAAAGAAACTAGGAGGCAATGGTCTTAATGCAAAATTAACCCTCACTTTAAACTGCTGGAAGCCTTTACAAACTGTAAGGGGGGGAAAAAGAGGATGACTCACTGAAAAGGCTGTATTTTTATATCGAAGCAGGTTTCAATTAAGGAGTAATTTGCTTTAGAAATATGGCAGGATTACTGGATAGGGCTTTACAGCCTGAGCCACAATTTACCAATTGTGACTGTATAAACTGTTATGTAATTTAGCTCAAGTGCATTGTGCAGAACTGCTCAACAGAGATGGGCCACAAAGGATTTGTTAAACCAATCAACAACATGGAGTAGAACAAATATTAACTCTCTTGTTTATGTTTACCATTAACTTATTTATCCTAAGGGTCCATATCTGTGTGTATGAAGCCAGGCACTTTCTTTTTGTGCAACAATCCATTATGTTTATCCCTCTTCAAGAACAGGAAACAATATAGCATTGAACTTCAAATGGGACACCAAATGTTTGTATCAACAGTCCAGATTTATTGTTGGCCAAAGGGAGGCTAATTCCAAATTATGACCATACCAAACACTTTACAGGTTTAATGCTGGGCCCCAGACCAGTAAAGTTCATTCCAATTGCCAAGAACTAAAAATTTTCAGCTGTTTCCAGTAAATGTGTATATCTTTGTTGAGATACCAAGCTCGTGAGACAAATCTGCCTTGTATTATGAACTCTTAGCAGCAGTAATTTTTTTTTCATGCACAGGACTTTTTGGAAGTAAGCAGACCTTTGATTCTGATCCTGAGTAACTACCTGATCTAAATTTAAAGTAAAATAAGAATTGAGATGGTCTGTCAATAACAGAGACAGTTCTGACTGGCAAACCAAGGTGGCTTCATTCAGAGTAGCATTTGAGTTTGCTATCCCTGGCTTCCTAACTCCTCTCTGTTCTTAAATGAGTTCCCCAGGCCTTATAGCTTACAGACTGATGTTTTCCAGAAAACTAAAACCAAAAAGAAATTCTAAGCTGCAAAGTGACTGGTAAACAGTTCAAACGCTTCTGCAGTGCCAAATTAGCAAAGACCAAAGGGGGCCCACTAGGTCACTCTACTTTTCCCATATCAGACAGAGCTTTGAAAAACTGGAAGTGGATCTGAAAATCCAGACACAGGCACTCTGGGCATGTTTTTTACTGCACCTCCATTGCCCACTTGCAATCCTCTACCAATTAATACAATCTGCAGAGCTGCCTCCAGCTCTGGGGTCCTCAGGATAGGTAGAACATAGACTTGTTGGAAGGAGTCCAGAGAAGGCCACAAAGATGATTAGCGGGATGGAGAACCTGCCCTATTAGGAGAGGTTGAGAAAATTGTGATTGTTTAGCCTGGAGAAGAGGAGGCTCCAGAGTGACTGTATTGACAACTTCCAGTACCTGAAGGGAGCCAACAAAAAGACAGAGACTTTGGACAAAGGTCTGGAGTGACAAGACAGGAGGGGAATGGTTTCAAACTGAGAGAGGACAGGGTTAGATTAAATATTAGGAAGAAATTCCTGACTGTGAGGGTGATGAGGCCCTGGCACAGGTTGCCCAGAGAAGCTGTGGCTGCCCCATCACTGTAAGTGTTCCAGAAGGGGTTGGATGGGGCTTGGAGCAACCTGGGACAGTGAAAGGTGTCCCTGCCCATGACAGGAGGGTTGGGACTAGATGATTTTTACCGTTCCTTCCATCTCAAATCATTCTATGATTTTAGGATTAATTCTATTTTGGTTATGACAGTCCCAACCGACATACCTGGCTCAGAGCTATCCAGACCATAAGAAGCATCCAACAGACTTGCCAGATTTCTCCTTGCAGGTAAAGAAACTCTAAGGCCAGCAAACGTTGCCTCAATGGTACATTTATCTCCTTGCACCCAGAAACACTCCAGATGATGATCAAGCTGAGGGGGAAGGCTTGAGGAAATGTCTTGTCTTGATTACTCATAAGTCTGTGCAGACTGCAGAGTAGGTGGAATAGTTTTTGCCGCTGGGAAACTAATTTCTCTTGGCTGCTTTAATGGGATGCCTGAGATGCCAGAAATACAGCACAGTAAGAGCTTAAATTGGTAACTGAATAGTCAACAGCCAATAATTCAATATTTGCCCTCCACATTACAGCACAGGAGCCCTGAGAGGGATGGGTTGTGAGGGTAAATGAGTGTGTAAGCTGCCTCATGTGTGAGTATGGTCATGTACATAGGGAGGATACTCAACCAGAGAACAGCCGAGCATATGCACATTGAGAGAAGAATTGTGGTTGCCAGGGTGTTTCACAGCAGGTGGATGTTCACCTGAAGGCACCACAGCGAGTAATTATCCAAGGAAACGCAAAACTAGAGTAGCCATTGGGACTCTTTTCAGGACTCAAAGCCATGGAGGTGGGGGGTTCAATATTCCTTTCACACCGACCCATCAGCAGTGGCTGGGTTTGCAGCAGCTAAATGCATGAACAACGGGAGGGGGATACTAGATCAGATTAAAGAATTTGGGCTATAAAGAAGAAACTTAATCTTTTCCTCCACAGCAGACTAGAAAAGAGGGAAGCAATAAAAGGCCTGAACTAGTGCTGAGCAAGTTGCAGGTTTCCACGGTGAGAAATGGAAAGCAAATGAAAGGCACCAAGAGGAAAACTTCCGTGTGCTGAGTATTTGGAGTCCCCTTCACAGCAAAGTGCTGCCTGGCTGCTGATTATTCAAATACTCTCCTCTTGTAAAAATTATGCATAATGTGAAGAAACTTTGAAAGTCACTTAATCATGTTATGACAATTTTTTAATGAAAATTTGTTTTAATATTAATAGAGATTCATAGTTTCATGATAATCTGGGTGGCAGTGGCATTTGGAGCAGCCGTATCTTGCCTGCAGCCATGCTGTGCTGTGCCACAGCATAAGCTGTGCTTCAGACTACTCAATAACTTTCTCACATATAAATTTATAAAGACTTTTATAAGCTCCAATTACGTTTTTAAAAGACATAAAAACCCTCTTTAAAGGGTGCTTACGTGACACATTAGTTTAACTTTCAACTGGACTTTGTGAAGAAGGGTTTTGTTACAGTAGTGCAAGCTTGAAGAGGGATCTACATTTCCTCGGCAGCTGATGGGTGAACAGGACAGAGAGTCATCAGAGGTTCAAGATACTAGTTTTCTTTTTTTTTTTTGATGGACTTCCAGTGTTTATCTCTAACAAACCCTTTTCTTTTCCCCAAACATATGTTTAGGGGGAGGAGGGAGATAAGTGTTAATACATTATGTGCATGCTGGTAAATTAAAGAACACAAAGCTAAAGAGTCAATTGCCCACATTGTAACTATTTTTAAATTAATTTAATTTATTAAATCAATAATTAATATGGTCCTGATATGCTTTAGGTTTGCACCACCCAGTCCTATCTGAGACAGCTCCCAGGAAGGGGATCTTCCCTAAAAGTTAAACCTGATGCAACATCCCTGATGTGTTGGAGGCTGAGACTGTTAATGACATGGCCATGGACAAGCCTTGCCAGTTGCCCTCAGGGTCAGGGAATGATCCTGAGGTTGCTGGGATAGAGGTTGACATACTGGGACTCTCCTCTCAAAATCCATTACTTGCCTTAGCCTTTGAGATTTTTGGAGCTGGAATCCATCCTTAAAATTCAGAGGAAGCACAAAACCTTTTTATCGAGGAGCACAGAAAACACAGAACTCCAGATCAAGAGAGAGCACAGGAGGTGAGACTGTTTCACTGCTACTGCCCAGATCATTTTCCTTATACAGTACAACCTGCTACCAAAACAAGGTTATTTCTGGGTATTACTTCAGCCTGATAATCACCAAACATGAGTTCAGTGCTTAAACTCAGGAGTTTTTAATCTGTTTTTCATCCTCATGTTGTAGCCCCCATGTTTTACTGACTACAGGGATTACAATGAGTAGAAGGTGCAACCAGCAAGTTGCAGATTTCACAGGTCACGTATTCCAGGGCCTGTAAAGCACAACAGAAGATTTCTTCCAGAGTGATTTTTAATTTTTTTCTTGTCAGAAACTGAAGAAAGCCAAGCAATGGTACTTTTGTCTTTTTACTGAGATGAGACAAATCCAAGAGACTGGATTGTCTATGCACTGTTAGGAATTTTTTCCTGTCACCCACCTATCTTTATTCTTTCTGCTCTACCTCTGCCAATTGCTCCGAGTCATGTTTTGCTGTATTAATCCTAAACTATTCCCTTTTTATTGCAAACACTCTTCAAATACATCTGGATAAAATTCACCCACTCTCCTCCTTCTACCACCCCCTCATTCTCTGGTCATGTTATGGGTATTTTATTGACTTTCACTCTTCATCCCCTCCAGCTCATTTTATTCCTCACTCTGGTCCTCTACCAGCTCCATTTTGGAGTGCTATCCATCTGAGCAAAGCCTGCCTGACTCATTACACTTCTTTGGCTGCTTGCTGACAGTTTTTCAACTTAATATGACGGTGATTTGGCTGCTGGGAGCTACTCAGGAGAGAGGATTTGGAAGCCTCACAGAGAGGATGCTCATGATCTCTTGAGTTACTCTGTGAAGTACTAGTCCTCAAGAGGACAGAATAACATCTGGCTTCTGCTACTCAGACTGCCAAGTATCTTTGATGTAAGTTCACTCCCAACTCATGCAGATGAATAATAAAGAAGGAAAATAAAGTGCATTTGCTTGAAATAAAACCTTGATTGAGAAGTCATTGATATGACTAATCATGGAATGATGGAACGGTTTGGGTTGGAAGGGACCTTAAAGATAGTCTACTTTCAACCCCTGAGATAGGCAGGGACACCTTCAACTAGACCATGTTGCTCCAAACCCTGTCCAACGTGGCCTTGAACACTTCCAAAGAAACACTTGTTCAGTTTACTGGGAAGACAAAATTCAGGTCAGGTTAACTGTTCCCGAGTTAGCAGCAGTGGTGCAGGTGAACTTGTACTCGCTCCATACCCACCTTTTGATGCCAGGAGGAACAAGGTGTATTGAATACATTAACTACCATAAATTTTTAACATTTGCATTATGGCAAATGAACCCAAATCACAATGTTTTGAGAAGCTCCATCCACCCACACAGCATTGACCCAAAGATCTCATAGTCCATTTCAAGGTAAACACAGACCAGAAAGGGAACTGATTTTCCTAAGACCTCATGGCTACCTGGTCCAGAAAAACATCTAGCACAGCTTTATTTTGTCTTCTACCCAGTATCCTTTTTGTTAAATCAGAATGACTCCCAGCTCTTAATTTATTGCAGACTTCTCTTTTCATTATGAGAAAAAATAATCACATGCAAAGCCTGCAGGTAGCTGAAATTCTTAGTTTTCCTCTTCAATTGAACAAGTGATTATTTTTTTCCTATTTGAGAAAGGTTTGGGGTTTTTCCCTCCTTCTTCTAAAACATGAATTATGAGATAGACATGAATAATTAACAGCCCTCTGACAGGGCACTTCAGGATTCCTGCCTGTGTGCTACTAACCTGAAACAGCAAAAAATGGATAATGGTTTAGACTTGTACTTCAAAAAGAAAGTGAAAAGCTGAGCATGGAACTGAGAAGGGAAGATGAGCATAGGTAGAAAAGCAGGAGTTGTGTTTAGATCACTGAAAGTCTTTTTCACCCCTTTTCTTATGTCAGGAATTTGCAAGTATCATCCTTGGGTAATAGAAGTGGTGGCAGTACTTGGCTGAACAACATTTCTCCAGTGGATCCCTTTAACTCCCAAGAACAAGTCCAGCTTGGGGAGACAAGTGGCCTGGGACATAATCTCGGATCTGTACATTCATCAAAGCTCATGGGAAAGACCTGGCTGTATCTCATGACTGGTGTATTATTATTGCTGCTTCAAATTTCCCAAGCAATCAAATACTTTGGTGTGAGATACCAGATGTGACACAGCGGCTCCATGAGATCCTTGCCCATGGAATGAAAAGCCACAGGACATAGAACAGGCCATTTTTAATGACGCCAGACGTCTCTCCATGGGCAACTGAATCAAGGGCCCGGGTTTCCAGCAGTTGTAATGGGACATATTGTCAGTGCCTATAGAGTGACCACACATGTTCTTTGGGACAATATCTAGGTTTGTATGTCTTCAGCCCAATTTGAATTCACTCATGTTGAGTTTCTGGCTCAACTGAAAAATCTTTCTAGTAGTATTTGACTGCTGAACAAGCTCTGAGAGTTATATCACAGATGTACTGCCATCCTTTTCACCCATAACGTAATTCGTTCATTTATTCAGCTCTTCCTCTATCATGATTAAGACAGCAAACAAACAGGATTTAATTCATCGGTTCCCTGGAAGTGTCCAGGGCCAGGTTGTACAGGGCTTGGAGCACCAACATTTAGTGGAAGGTGTCCCTGCCCATAGCAAGGAGTTGGAACGGAATGATTTTTAAAGTTCCTTCCAACCCAAACTGTTCTGTGATTCTATGCTTTCAATCTATAAACAGTGACAGTGATCAATAGCACCTATTAAAATCCAGTAAAAACTGGCATCTTAAATCTGGAAAAGCAATTAGTGACTGTTTTAGAAGTTCTGCAACTCATAATAACAAAAAATTATTCTTGAGTGTCAAGTGTCCCTTGTACCATTGTCTGATCCCATCATGCTGATGGGAAACCACAAATGGATAGACTGAAGAGGTTGTTCATTTGTTAGCCTGAGTCAGTCTTAATAAGTTTTGATGTTCTGAATTGACTAAATTTAACTTGAAAACAGCAAAGAACAGCAAAGTGAAAGACCAGCAAGTCCTGATGAGGACTAATTAAATTAAATTCAATTTATATATATGTGTGTGTGAATATTAAGAATGCATCTTATAATCAGGGTTTGTACACATTTTTAGGTCACTACCCAAAAAATTTTGGCAAATTTTGCTGTTTGACCACTACATTTCTTAACTCTCTCGCACTTGGTCATTAATCTCACTTTAAGCATCAATCCACACGTTGATATGGATTCTTATTTTTACAAAGGCCACTTTATATCCCCCTGGTAACTTGAAGAGTGACAAAACAGCAATACACCATAACCTCCTCTTAAAGACCCAGTAAATACTGACAGAATTGCCTTGGGACAGGAACTATAGGCCAGATACCAAGGTAAGGTAAGTACCTTGTTGAGAACATCAGAAAATAATAACTGAACTTAGGCAGATCACTTATAAGCTAGCAAATAAAGTAAACCAAAGACTCTCCATTTGCAACTAGTCTATCAAACTTCACACAGCTAAGTTCCCTCCTGAAAACATGATGTCTACATCCAAATGGAATGTTGAGAATGGCTGTTCCATCTCTCAAACCATGCCCAAGAACCATCTGGGTGAGAACAAGCAGCGAGAACAAAGCCAATGTCAGAGGCCAAAAGGACTAATGGATGCCACTGCTCAGGCTTTAGACCTAGTTTAGGATCCAGCAGAGAGACTTGGGACTGAGTTCAGACCCAGTAATAATCTCAGTATAAAACATAGCAACACTCAATGCCAACTTTTTGGGTTGGAATGGTTACTCACAAGTGAAGAGTCATACGATGGAAAACAAGGTCACTGTCACAAACGCTGCCAGCAGAAGCTTGACTGAAGTTGGCACTGGCTGTGCAAGATGCCACCAGGATGTCTGTGGAAGGCAGGATGTGACTTCCTTTCTGTCCTGTGATGGAGCCATCGAGATCCTCAAGGATGGCAGAGTGAGGGAAGGGGAAGGACACTTGGAAAGGTGAGTTGATGAAGGTTAGACGTTCAGCTCTCACTGTAAACCCACCTGTAGGTAACAAGCAGCATTTCAGAGAATTGTCACTGCAAATAATGGGCCTGAAGACATCTCTGGAGGTAAAGAGACTAACTTCATTCTACCTTCACTTTGGAAAAATATCTGATGAGCCAATGAGATGGAGAGATTCAGGAAAATTAATACAGATGGTTCTAGGAATGGGTATTGCTGTGCTACGGGGCAAATTGTCCAGGCCCCTGTTGCGACGGGATTTGTAGTGACAAACACTTCTGATTCAGGCGCTGCTCCTGGCCCTACCTCGGTCACTCCAAATGCTTCTTCACAAGCCCCACTGCCAAACGTTACAGACCCCAAAACAATGATTCGGCCTTTTTTTAAAGATTAATTTTTTAGAGGTGAGTAAATAGATTTGACTCGTGAGCATATGTATATCACCTGGCAGAATAAATCCTTGCCTGAAAAGTGAATCTGAAACACAGGCAGCTACCAAAAGAATGAATATTCATTTAAGCTAAAGCATGGGAAGTTTTCAAACTCATTAATATTTACAGAATTTTCCAAGAATCATTGTCCCATGGACCACAAAACGCAGTTTTGGCAGGAGTGTTCATACACCTCATAGGTTACTATTTGACTGTCCTGTTTTCAGTTGCAGCCTAAATCTACGCCAGATTTTACTATTCCTCCTGTCCTTTGATCTCACCTCCTGAAGTTTTTCTTTCTGCTTACTGTAGGGTAGTATCCATTTGTATATAAACATATTTAAGTTGTAATTGCAGCTAGAACATTCTTCAAAGGGCCTTTGAGTCCTCTTCAAAGCTAAAAAGGATGTTTAGTTTACACATTATCTTAGGCAAATTTACCTAAGGTTTAGGTTAGCCTAAGGTAGGAGCCTGGTGAAATTCTCCACAAGGTTGTGTCATATCTCCAAAAAAACCCATCACTCTTAAAATTTTACCTCCCAAAATGAAGATGCAGGAACAAGGCAGTATATAAAATCCCTTTCCACTGAGAAAATTAAATCAATGCAAAAATAAGGCTACATTTGTCTTAAAATGTTAAATATTAAAGGGATGAAGCATTATCCAAGGGAGATTGGAGAGAACCTGAAACCTCAGCCTGTGCAGAGCAGTTAGCAATGGTTGTCTGTGAAAACTATAAGGATCTGCAATGGGAGGAAGGTAAGAACTGTGGAAACCCTGGAAAATTAATTGCAATTCACTCACCCTGCCCTTGGCAACAGCCAGAACAAGTCCCGATCGCTGTGCAGGTGTTCACATCAAAGTTCCTGAAAGCTGTGTTGGAAATGAAGAGCTCGTATCTTTTGGGAGTTTTCACTCCTGCAGACATACAGGTCTTATCCTGCAACGAAGAATGGAAGAGCATTGGGAAACATATCACTATATGAATCACAGAATCCTAGAATGGTCACCTTCCACTATTCCAGGTTGCTCCAAGCCCCATCCAACCTGGCCTTGGACACTTCCAGGGTTAAGGCCTCCAAGATGTAGAAACTGGGATGCAAGAATGTGATTCTCCATGGCTGAGGGGTTCAAAGGACAGATCTAAGCTATTGTTTTGAAAATTCTGACAAGTGACACCTGTTTAATTCACCATATACAGCGTATGAAAACATCACATTCGGGGCAGCTTGTTGCCTTTTGTCTGGGTTGTTCTTCATAGTTAAGGTTGAATATTTGAAGAGAAAGGAAATTACACATTCTCTGAGAAGAAAGAATCCACCTAAAACAGCACAGAGAGCAGACGTTTCCAGCCCTTTTTACTTTATCTTTTTTGGTCCAGCAATTCAGATTTCCCTACTCCACAAAGCTAATCCTTCCAATTTCTCTTCTAAGAAAAATATGAGAGCTGAGATTCAGAGGCCTGTTGTGTGATTTGGAATGGGGGATGCACTTGAGCCAGGCTGTCTGCACAGCTCTAGTTGACTTTAGGGTCCATCAGAGCTGCAAGAATTGGAAGAGATAAACAACGAGTGATGGCAAAAACAATGCACAAACTAGATTTTTTGGTGTTTGTAGTACAAGACACGTGGAATATCTCTCAAAAGCCACAATAGAGAATCAATCAAGAAATCCACCCTATGCGAAAACATCTCTCCAACTTAAAATGTAGAATGAAATGGACTTCTATAAACAGTTTATTACTTCAAAGTGATAGTGATATGTTCAGGGTCTTTAAGAGACAGTAGCTCCATCAGGTTTTGCATTCTGAGGCCAAAACTTCTGGGAGTGATGGTGCTGGTCCTGGGGCCATCTTTTTCCAAGTCACTCCTAAGCAGAAATCCCTGGTTTCTGGTAAGAAATTTCTCAGAAAGCCTCGATTGGGTTTTCTCTTGCACTTTTTGGTCTTCTATCCCACTCCCCTTTATATATTGTTGAATTAATTAATTTTATTTAAATACATAGCAAATAGAAAGGTGTGAGACAACAATTCTTCCCTAGTGTGTGTCACCTGTCTCAGAACTCCTGCTCTTTCCAGGAGAAAATGCCTTTCCTGAAATGTCTCCACAAGGACAATGAGTTGCTTTATGGAAGCATGGAAGAGGATTGCTGAATATCTAGGAAGTTAACAAAAATCTTTGCCTTGGCTTTTATAGGTCCTGGATTTAGCCCTGCCACTAATGTTTTAATTGGTCAAAGCCCCAGTTTTTAATGCCCTGGTGTCTCCAGGAAACAACCTGGTTTTGAAACCCTGCTCTGAAAAAGTGGAAGGGCTAGAAGAGAGGAATATCCAAGGTTCCCATTAAATTAATGTCATAAAGTTTTAATTGATATTAAAGAGACATCATTATTAAAGGGAGAATTACATACATTAAGATGTAAATTATGACAAGGAGGCTCTTATCAGGAGATAATCAAAGATAATCACCCCCCTGAGGTACTGCAAGAAACAAGGCACAGCTGAGCGCCTCTAAATCTCTTAACAAGTACAACATTGGAGTCCTTCCATGGATCCTGCAAAGCAAAAACAAAGACATCCACCCTTTTTGTCTGAGACAAACCCACTGGGACGTCACCAGGACAGTGCAAGTTTGGACAGGTGAAGTCAGGATTTTATCTGAACTACATACAGAAAACATTCTATAGAGGTTTCTTTCTGTGAGCTTCTAAAGAAAACTCATTTAAAGCTCTTTTTTCTGCCAGTCAGAGAGAAAATTAATTTAATAAACAGCAACAGAAAACCGAACAGCAAAAAATAAAAAGACCTCAAAATCATGAACAAGCAGCTGTGCACAGTTGTAACTAAAATTCCATTGTTATCCATGTTATTAATCTGTTAACAACCTGGTAGCACCCAAAGGACTTTGGCCAGATGCCTAAAGAAATAATGGAAGAAAATCATATTTACTGCATAAATAAAATTACATTTTGGTGGTATTTTTCATTCTCAAGTAAAGAAGGTGACACTCTGTGTTTCAGGTGGAAACCAAAGTGTTAAGTGGGTTGGAAACCAAATCTGGTGTTCCCCTTCATTATTCCCAAATCACTAAATTAAACCCACTTGTTCATAGTTAAATAGTGTCTGTTTATTCCAGCAAAAGGAATATAGGTGAATATCTAGAAATTTATGTCAGAAAAACTTGATCAAAGAAAAATGATGATTTTTCTCAAAAACTCCGATTCTATGAAATTCCATTATTTTTCTGCGAGCACGTCCATCTTGGTAAAAAAAAAATATGTGTCATGAAAAAATTAGCACTTGTCTTGCTAAGGTTTTTCAGCTTTTTTGGTTTTGTGATTCTGTTTTCACTTGTGAAGATTATTTAATAAAGACCATGCAGGATTGTGCTCTGCAGTGTGAATTTTTTTAATGCTTAGTTCCAAATTAAAATAGAAATAGTTCTTGTTTAAAATTATTTTGAAAAAAAATCAGAATATCAATAATTAAATAAAGAGGTTTTTAGGGGAAAAACCCATAAAACCATGGAATTGTTTAGGTTGGAAAAGACCCTTGTTGGTCTTAAAGCCCAAGCGTTACCCCAGTACAGCCAGGGCCACCACTAAAACATGTCCCCAAAGGCCACATCTACACACCTTTTAAATCCCTTGAGGGATGATGGCTCTACCCCTGCCCTGGACAGGCTGCTCTAATGCTTGATAACCTTTTAAGTGAAGAAATTTTCACTTACATCCAATTTAAACCTCCCCTGACACAACTTGAGGCCAGTGCCTCTTGTCCTCTCTCTCCTTACTCAGGAGAAGAAACCAACACCCACAGTCTTGTCTATTTACACTCATTTATTTACATATTTAAAATCCAAGCTTTAGCCAAGCTTCCATGGATAGTGAGCAGATCTCCAGCTCTTTCTTATTGATCCAGATTCCCATTTAAAGGAAACGTGTGCAACTCAAGAGACATTGAAATAATTCCTGCAGTGCTTACCTTTTGCCCAAAGTGTCCAACTAAAACACTGCCGGACACAGAGGTGTTTCCCAGGCTCTCGACAACGTCAATGCCAAAGTCTTTGCAAGCAAAAATCCAGAAACATCGGAGTTCAAGGTTCCTGCTACTGAAAATCTATATAAAGGGAAAATAAAGGAATCATAAACATCATCACCATCAGATCATAGAATGGTTTGGGTTGGAATGGACCTTGAAGATCATCCCGTTCTACCCCCCTGCCAAAGGCAGGAACAACTTCCACTAGACCAAGTTGCTCCAAGCCCCATCCAACCTGGCCTTGAACACTTCCAGGGATGGGGCACCTAAAATGAAGAAGAATATTTCTGGAGCAAGGCCATGGAAAGAAGCATTTATGTATTCTAGGTTGGTCACGTACAAAGAAATTACAATTTAAGTAGGGAAGACAAACAAAAAATAAAATCCCCTAAAAACCACCCTGTAAAACATTTTTTGTTTTATTCCTTTTCATACAAATAAGCTTGTCCAGAAAGAGGATGTACCTGTCTGAAAAATCACACTGAAAATGTGGGCACCTTCAAAGAGTCCTACAATGGGTGAGACCAGAAAACACAACTTACAGAGAAATACCTACAAACTGTTTGGGGCGTCAGACAGGGGGTTAAGAGCATCAAAGGCTCCAAAATGTAAGTATGGGCAGAAAGCATCAGTTAATAAAGGATGGTGTGTTTTTTTTATAAATCGGATTACTTAATAGTGAGCTACAATAGCTGGAAAGCAAAGGTAAAGAAATTCAAATAAATAAGAAGTGCTAATTTTTAACAAGAATGAAAAAATCCCGTGGAAACCATCAGCCCTATGAAGGTACCAAATCTTCTACCAACTGCAGTCTTCACTAATAGCTCAGAGCCACTCCGGGGATTTTCTTGGGGGCAACATAATAGAGTGAAAGGTGTCTTTACCCATGGCAGGGGGATTGGAACTGGATGGCCTTTAAGGTCCTTCGCAACCCAAACCATTCTGTGATTCCATGATTATAGTGGCAGTCAGATGTTAGATGGTTACAGAGGACAATAGCTACTGCTGAAAGGAGTGCTGAGTCTGCACTGAAGTGGTACAAAGTATTCACAAAAATCGTGTTTCTGGCTTTTTCATTAAAACAGGAGCCTCCAGCTGAGGGACAGGGACACACAGGTACAAGAGCTTTACTGTAAGTCTGGCCTATTTGAAGGCACAGAGATGGTCAGTGTAGGGGTGAGATACCTGGAAATATTCTAAGCATCACAGAGGACAGTCAGGACAAACAGACCTGTGCTCCCCCTTGGCAGCTCCAAGCTGTGAAGTTGTTGAACTGAACTGGACTGTCTGGGCTCTCTGGCAAATATTCTGGGTACACCAGCAATCCATACCTGTTTAGGAAAGAAAGCAATGGAGACTGATTCCACACAGGGCATATATTGCTGGGCAGATTTTTCTATTCATCATTTTGATAGCTCAAATTTTAAATCTGCAACAGCTCTCTGGATAAGATTTTATCATTTAATCCCAAATCAAAGATTGATAGATAACACTGCTTATTTTAGGCAGCCAATCATGTCAGCAAGAACACTTCAAATTTCTTTTCAAGTATTTTTAGAACTAGCCACAGCAGGGCTAATAACTGTGCAGAGTCACTGAAAGGTGCTCACTACAAACGTCCCCAACATGAAGACAAGCCTGACATGAATCTAAAGAGAGGTTTTTCTTTAACTTGGATCCAACCAACTTGGAGTACAGTCCAAGTGTACACATGCCTGAATGAAACTCTTGTCTCAGAGATTTTAAATCCAGATTAATGTCCAGATTTTCTCAAAATTCAGGTCACTCCATTCACTGACTTTCAGTACAATGTCACTTTCTAATATTGTTTCTGTTTTAGGGAAGTACAGGCAAAAGCTCTTGTGGATACCCATTCCTGGATACTACTGGAACAATTGTTACATGAAATGTGATAGAATCATAGAACTACAGAATGGTTTGGGTTGGAAAGGACCTTAAAGATCATCTTGTTCCAACCCAAAGTGTTCAAGGTCAGGTTGGATGGGGCTTGGAACAGCCTGGTCTAGTGGAAGGTGTCCCTGGCCGTGCCAGGGGGTTGGAACTGGATGAGCTTTAAGATCTCTTCCAACCCAAACCATTCTTGGATTCTATGATTCTGTGATTGTATTTAAACTAATAGTCAACCAGAGCAGCACCCCCAGCTACATCATTGACAAACACCAGTTGTGTCCTGCTGCAGAGAACTCTGCTTACAAGACAGGAGGACCTGAAACAAGACAAAACTGGAAGGGAAATCCTGAAAAAAGGGACAAAGCATTTTCTTCCCACGACAGCAATTTTACTTGGCACTGCCATTTACTGAAAGAATATCTCTTTAACCAAAATCCCCAAGTACCTCGAGCAGGAGTGAGCTCTGTTCTCACTGAAGGACAGGAGCGGCACTTTGGATGGTCCCTCAGGGGAGAGATGAAATAAATAACCATACCCAGCACCACACACTGTGTTACCCTGCAGAACAGAATATATGACTGTGAAAAAATACTTCCACAGATATCTGGAGGTTAAAATCAACTTAAATAAAAGCCAAATTAAAATCACGGATGAAAGACCTTTCTTGCAGCTGTAAAAAGAGCTTGTTCCCTAAGACTGGGACTGACACCCACCACTACCATTCATAGGTCACTGGGCGCTATTAAAACACTAATGACTTTTTGGTCCCTGATGGTCCAAGTCAAAACTGAGCTTGGTGACCTTGAGGTCAAACCCTCCATATACCAATGACTTTCTTCTGACCCATCCAGTTGTGCTCTTTGCAGTCCTAATCCCTGACATCTGTCAAGGAACGAAATACTGAGAACCAAAGCTCTGCTTTCTCTATCCCTTGGTAAAAACTGCTGCTCTGAAAGTGCAGCCACAAACCCTTTTCCTTTAACAAAATACTATTGCAGTCCAGTCACATCATTTCCAGGATCTTTTGCCTGCGACTCCAATTGAGCATTCTACGGATGATTCATAAGGAAAAAAACCCTGCATATTTATTCAGCCAGCCAGTGGCTGGAGGGCAGGGGGTTTAGGCAAGCAGGGAATTTTGTGTGGAAATCAATTCTTTGTGGAAGTCAGTATATTACGAATGTCCATGCAACCAAAATTCCAGAGAGAAATTATCTCCCTGAGCACGCCAAGTACCTAGAGGTGTGCACTGCAAGTCAGTAAAATCAAGTGGCTGACGTTTTAAGTGTCTCTTAACTGCACAGCTCTGCTGATGTAAATATTTCATTAATTTTTTTTAGATAGCTGGGACCCAAACCTGTTGACCTCAAAGATGACATGAAAGCTCTGGACAGTTTGTCCAGCACCAATCCCCAGTTTCAGAACTTGGCAGGATGCAAGTGTGCACCCACCTTGCAGAAAACGTTTTGGAAAAGGTCTCACTTGGGATGAAATGGTGGGAAATAATTCCAAACAGATGTAGCCTCACATCTTTGGTGCTGTGGAGAATGGCCGGGCTGGGTGACACTGGGAAGCAAAGGCATTTACCAAGAGTGTGACCATCAGTCACTCCTCTGACAGGGAGACATGGGCTGAGCTCCACCCTGTTCATTCATTGGAGCTGTTTCCCAGCTGTTTCCCGGTCCTCAACACCGTGGCAAGAAAGGAAGGGGAGGATCTTGTTGAATGTCTTAAACTCAGTCTGTACTTTGTTATGCATGAGCACTGCAGGCTGGCTCTGGAATTTCAGGGCATTGAAAATGTTTATGAATTGGAAGTTACTGCAAAAATTCCAAGACTCACTGTGCTCAACAAGAAAAAAAGATAAAAACCTACTCTTTTGTGTTTTTCCTCCACATAAAAAGAAAACCAGGGACATAGGGCAGTTGCCTCAATGACTAAAGAGCAAATATCAGAGAGGGGCATCTTCAGTTCACTTAAAAGAAAAGGAACCAGCCTCTTAATGGAATTGTCTATGACACTAAAAAGTAATAACCTGACCTTACACACTATATTTAAAATAAAATTATACTAACCTTGTAATAATGATTTTGCACTCACACTGTCCAAGTATGAAATTTTACTGAACAGCCTGATTCACCAATGCACTTAAGAGCTTAAGTCAAATGGAAACCAGCAGGACCTGGGTCTCCAAATGTCTTTATAGGCTCAGGTTTGAGTGGCTGCTCTGTCCCAATTTCCACACCATTTAGGACATCACCGATTTTCAAGGAAATTTAAGCTCTTCAGCCACCGATGCAAATTTAGGCTCCCAAGTAAATTGAGTAGTTAGGAAAATATTAATGCAGGTCTCCCTGTGGAAAAGCTTAACCTGTCATGCACAGAAGATGTAATACAGCGCAGATTTAGAGCTCTCTGGTTATCTTAGCTGCAGTCCTTGCCTTAAAGACTGCAGACTCTAAGTTTAAAACCACTAGTTCAAAGATGGAAATCTGAAAATAAACAAAAAACCACATAAACACAAAGATTGACCAACACTTAAAATCTAAGGAGTAAATTCCTATTCCATGTCCCAGCCTGGAAAAGGAGCAATTGAAAGATGAGTCTTTACCATGACATTCTTCAAACCTCTCCGTTAAGATTTTAGGTATGTAAAAGTCACTATCCAGCTCTCCAGTCACCTGACCAGCTAAAGGTGTTGAAACTCTGCAACATCATGATGCTGGTCCCTTGAATTTAGTGATTTTTATCGTACTAAGGAATAGTCCACAGCTGTTTTATTTGGGATAAGTGTGACTTTTTCTCTTAACATCCATGTACTTTCGCGTCTTTCTGAGCACTTCTTGGCTCTGTAGCACATCAAGTGCATCTAATAACAATTTTAAGCTGGGCAACTTCTTTTTATTTTCCTTTCGCTGCTACAACACTTCAAATATCCCACTCGGAGAGGCTGTCCATGAGAAGGGTTATCAACAACCCTTCCAGGGCCATCTGTTTCTCTGCCTTGGGCACCACACCTCCGGAGAGCAGACTGAACCCCCTGATATTTGGGAACACGGCCAAAGACACAGCTTTGGGCATGTTTGTGAACTGAGAGGGCTAAATAAATGTGCTGAAAACCCACCACAGTCAGTTCACATCGAGATAATTGCAGCAAACCTTTTCAAAAGCTGAGCCACCGGCGATGGAGTCGACAGCTCCAGGGTAAGTCAGTGCACGACAGCACAAAACTCTGTGTTTAGTGGAGCTGCAATTCATATGATCTTGCCTAGTTGTTGTATTTCTGACCACAATTTGATGGTCTTAAAAATGGTAAATATGCCCTTGAGGGAATTGCAGAAAAGTCCTCTCCTTCTTCCTAAGTACTACTGTCTTCATAATATTGTGGGAAATGTGTTGATCTCTTTTTCACCTTCAGATTTAGGTGCAAATCTTTCCTCATGGAGAAGCCCAGGGGGTGATTAGGTCTTCACATACAGTTAGTAATTGGTTTGGTTACTGTGGGTTAACAATGGAACAGGTTAGGATTAAATTTTAAATCAAAATATGCATTTGTCACCACTGAAAGTGTGGTAAGAAAGGTCAGTTTCAATGAAATTCCAGGCTGAAGATAGTTGGGAAGAAAAAGTGGTTTGAACTTGTTGGAAATAATATTTTTTTCGCCATAAAACATTTTAAAATTACTTTTTATCCTACAACGGAAAACCAAAAAGAAGTATGAACTAAGAGAAAGCATTAGAGAATTAGTGAACAAAAAGATTTTGACTGAGCTCAGGTTTTTGATGTGAGGGCTGTTTGTCTTTTAGCTCTTTAAAAGTTCAGTGGTTTATTATTATTTTGAATAGAGAAGTTTCCTTTCTTTTAAAATCGATTTTATCTTCATAAGGCAGGGAACACATCCTTCTTTCCACCCTGGAATCCAAATCTTGGATTTTATGTACAATGCAATTTTGAATCCAGAGAGAGATGAATTTGATATTGCTGCATATTAGTGTGTTGGTCATCATTCCATTGAAATTGAGAGGGATATTTTAAATGACAAACCAATTTTAGGGAAGCTGAGACTAAACTTTTTTCCAAGATTCCTGAATCTGCGAATATTTTAAAATAAAACAACACTTTAAAGTAGCTCGGGATGAGCTGTAATATTTCATTCCACTCAAATACAGCACAATTTTCGTTAATAAATTCACTCATGAACGTAATTTATTTTGTAATATGCACTTGTTTCAATATCCCATCACAAGCACAAGGTTATGACAGCTCAGGCAAGAAGCAAACATTGTGTACATGATCTCACAGCTAAATGAAGCTCTGTATCTTGCTGATATCTTTGATTAGAAAGGAAATGTTCTGTCTTACACTTGAACTTCTTACCTTGATGTGGTTGGCAGGAGCCCTGACGTAGATTCCTGCTGGTGACAGAGTCTCGATGTTGGATAAAACATCAGCTCCAGAAAGGCCAATCACAATGTTGTTACTGACCCTGTTCCCCTCTTCCGGTCCCTTACCTTTAAAAGAAAAAAATAAGAAGAAAAAAAAGACTTTAAAAAGTAAAAAAAAAAAAAGAAAAGAAGGGAGAAAAAGAAGAAAAGCACAAAAATAAACATAAATGTATACATAGCTGGAAATGATTCTGCATTTCAATACACATGAGTTTAGGTGTTATTTTCAGATATATCTCCCTGTACAAGGTGTTATATGTGAAAATAGCATCAGCCATACCTTCTGTACTGCAAGCTTATGGTGAAAATAAATAAAATATGTATTATAAAGTAGATTTCCAGTTGCAAAAAGGGATTCAGAGTGGGAAAGAGACTCACCTATACACAGGCATGTTCCTGGCAGTACTAGAATTCAAAGTTATCTCTATCTCCTGTGTCCCCATTCACTGCCCTACTTACATGTAACAAAACTTCTAAATAGACTGAAAAATGCCTGGTGCAACTCTGCCCAAAAGTGAGGGGTTGCCCCCTAAGCAATGGAGTAGAAGAAACAGGGAACAATCAATCAACCAATTGATCAGACAACTCAGACTCATGGGGTACCCCAGATCCAGTAACAATATTGAAGTAAGAAGAAGAAAACAAAAGAAATATCTTTTTAAACTACACCATGAAGAAATGGGCCACCCAAGGGCAAAAATTGGACAGTGCCCTGTAAGTCAACTCCAAAAAATGACACAACAATAGGATAAAACAGCCTCGAGTTGCACCAGAGGAGGTTTAGATTGGATATTAGGAACAATTTCTTCACCAAAAGGGTGGTCAAGCATTGGAATGAGCTGCCCAGGAATGGTAGATTCACCATTCCTGGAAGTGTTCAAAAAATGTGTGGATGTGTCACTTGGGGACATGGTGTAGTGGTGGACCTGGCAGTGCTGGGGGAATGTTTGGGCTCAATGCTCTTAAAGTTCTTTTCCAACCTTAACTGTTCTATGATTCTGTGATCAGCACATGTCCCCATCCTCTAGTGGGTTGGAATAAGAATATATCTATTTTGCCCACAGAGGGAACAAATAACATCTATTTAGGGTTTTACCAAACATAAACTATTATCTTCATCCATACCTTCATAAGTTCTATTCCAAACACTGATCTTTTCCCCGAACATAAACCACTTCACCCAAAAACCTGTGGCTTTGGTTATGGGGATGGCAGTAATTACTTTCAGCCTTCAGTCTTTTGAGCCTTTCTCAATTTTTGGAACAGGATCCATTTAGGAAATACTTCCTTTCCAGGCTGTATTTACTACAAACCATGTCACTACCAGAGCATAACAGGACCCTAAAGCAGTCCTTTTGACAATCGTACAGGTTTTTGAGGCACATCTGACTTCCAAGCTGAGACCTGGTGTGTCAATAATTTTAAGCCCAGAGCGACTTTTTATGACTGTCATGCAAACCCCCTGAAAATAAGGGGTTTGGATGAAACCACTGAGGGAATCCAGTTCTGGAGCTGTAAAGAGTTAGCTGTAATAAATATTCCTTCACAGGCAACAAAATGATATATGAACTCATCCATCAGACCCTCTGGAGCTGCTGACAGTGAAGCCATTAAAGACATCTTGGGGCAAAAGTGTATTCAGGCTGAAACTTCAGCTCAGCCCTGAGTTCTTTAACACCACCTCATGTCCCAGCATGAGTGAGCCAAGGGATGTCAGTAGATCTTGCTCTTCTTCCCCATGGCTGCAAAGGTTCTGTACATCACCTTGGGCATCCCTCTGAGCCAGCTGTCTTCATCTGCAAGATGTGTATAATCCCTCTCAGTTTACAGTCTCCTCTATTTAAATTGTGATCTATCACTTCTCATTATGTTTATACACAGCACCTACCACAGGGACTCGCTGTGTGGGGGGAACTGCAGGATCAGGACTCAAGGCTTCTTTTTTCTCCCTCTGTTAATCTTAAAATTGGTCATTTTTATGTCATTTATTATGGAAAACAAAAATTTATCTGTATCTTTAGGTACTCAGGCAATATGAGATCCCAGCAGAAGATGCTGCAAGTCAGTCTCCTGATGGTTAGTTTGGAGAAATATTTTGTTGTTGAACATTTTTGTTGCTCCAAGCTCCAATTTATTTAAGTGCTAAATCCTCTGCTTAACTTTTAACATCTGCTTTCAGTCCATTATCTTTGCTGTCAAATGAATGAAGTTAAAGGTAAGCAAGCTCTTAAAAGTTTCTCTGAGCCGGGATCTTAAATAAATCTACTTCTTGTTCACTTAAAAAAAAGGGATCCAGATCAAGTGAAGACTGACCTGAAGAAGCAGAGCATATAGTCAAATGGAAGTAATTCCTACGAGTTCTTTGTGGAATTGTGGGCGTTTAATTCCAAATTGACTGACACCAGAAAATGCAGAACATGTGACTAAAGTTCTCAGAGCGAAGTTAAGGATCTGCCATTCTTTCCTCCAAAGGCATTTCCATGCAAATGATAATTAGCACATGTTGCTGTTACATGTTGGGTAGATATTTTCCTGCTTCACTTACCCAGCACAAGCCCATGGCCTGAAATGTCATAGAAAACATTGCTGTCCACACTGAGGTTTGAGACCCCCGTCAGACGGAGTCCTTGGCCAAAAGAACCCAAAACACAACAGCCACGGATGTAAGAGTCTGGAATAAAATGAGGGCTGTGAGCACAAATCACACTGTATCTTGAAGGCTGGTAGAGTTTTATATTAGCTCTTCATGCTTTGCTGTTGTTTAATTAACCTTTTTGGTACCATGAAACCTCATGGTTGCAGCTGCCCACACTTACTCACCTGGCAGATTTTTGCCAACAGGCTGGAATTGCTCAGGTGGGAACAGGAGGGAAGAGGCTTTGAGAGCAGAAATGGGTTAATGAAGGTCACCTGCTAGTGTGAGGAAGGAGGAGGAAGGAGATCCAGAGAAAGGATAGGGCAAGATCCCAAAAGTGAGGTGTGTTAGGATCTCAGGTAGCCAGATGATTAAAGTGGGGGTGAAGGAGAGAAGGAACATTCCAGAAGGGCAGTGAGGGCAGGGCAGGTATCTTGTACCCCTGCTCTAACCAAGGCACAGTGATCAGATCCACCATCTGGATCACGGCCAGTGCTGCCTTCTGCCACCAGGAATCCTAGATCCTCACTCGGTGCTGATAATGGCATAGGAAATAAGTCTCCTTGCTCATGGTAGGGGGCTTGGAATGAGATGATCTTTATGGCCCCTCCCAACCCAAACCATTCTATCATTCTGTGATTCTACGAAAGGCATAAGTGAGACTTCAGCTGGAGGGGAAATTCCCATCCAGTACCCTTAAAATATTCTTTGAGCTCACCTAACTCACTCCTATCACCATCAGTCCTCAGAGCCCTCATTGCCACTTCCACAGAGGTGAATTTGGCACTTAAAAGTGACAAATTCAAAAGGACTTAATATGTGCTTTAACCTCTGAGTGACAAAATTAAATTTTGGACCCTACTACTACCCTGAGCTACCTTTG
The DNA here is from genome assembly GCA_013390025.1 of Pitta sordida. NCBI lineage: Eukaryota > Metazoa > Chordata > Aves > Passeriformes > Pittidae > Pitta > Pitta sordida. Next base: position 360,415 of record WEKX01011386.1, read on the forward strand.
GGGTCCTTCATAGTCAGGGCATTCATTTATTAGTGCATTCATTTCCAGAACTAGAATCCTATTCAGAGTTGTGGTATAGTAATTATATATTATTTTAGGTAGAAAAAGAGATACAAAGGAACTGAAGCAGTTGAAACCACTCCATAACCGGGACTACAGGTGAGGTTTTCTCACATTTAGCAATCCATTTTTTCAAGGGCCCCAAGTGCTGAGCAGGTTTTGAGGGCATCTGCTCCAGCTTTGGGCACGAGAAGGTAGAAATTTGAGACCATTCAAGCCCACCTCCAGTGCAACCAACTCACCTGCCATCCACATGTTGCCAGTGACAGTCAGGGCACTGCAGTGATGTCGAAATGTTTGGCCAACGTGGTGGAATTGGACCCCCTCCAGCTGGAGCCGACTCGCCTCTCCCTGGAAAGCTTCCACAACCACAATGGCCCCCAAGTCCCGAGACCCCAGCTGCCTCTCACTTCGTTTGTACAGACACCTGGAACCACCTAAAATACAACTATGAGTGTCACTTCTCCATGGTGACCATGGGATGTGCAGAGTGAGAACTCACCAAACTGACCCAGTGAGATTCCACCTCCAGCAGTGATTTTGAACACGGCCCCAAAGACAAACACCCAGGGGCAAACATTTCTGATAGTCCCTATAAGGACTCTCATGGTTTCTTCCCTAAAAGTCTGGATGTTTTTGAAGGAAGATATATCACAACATGTAGGAAGCTGTAGTAGCTTTATGTCTTGTGGTGCTCCTCGTGTTTAACTTTAAATAGTCCTAATGAATGAGGAACATTGATTTGATATTGTTTTACCGAGGGTAAAACAATCCCATCTGGATGGGAAACTGTTACTACTCACAGCCTGAAGAAAAGACTAGAGATTAGGAAGAAATTCTTCCCTGTGAGGGTGGGGAGGCCCTGGCACAGGTTGCCCAGAGAAGCTGTGGCTGCCCCATCCCTGGAAGTTTCCAAGGTCCGGTTGGATGGGCTTGGAGAAACCTCGCATAGTTAAAGGTTTTCCTGCCCACGGCAGGGGGTTGGAATGAGATGATCCTTAATTTCCCTTCCCACCCCAGACATTTTGTGATTCCATTATATGACAAGATAAATAAATCACGGTGCTGGGGAAAATTCCTGAAAGACACCCATCCAGGTGTAGGTGCTTAGAATATTTTGGTATGTGGAGATACAGGCTATGAATGAATACTTGGGCTTGTTCAGTGGAGGTGCAGAGGGGATCTCAGATTCCAGCACTGGCTGCTTTTCTCAGCAATGCTCATTTTTCTTTCAAAGAAGGTAAATTAACCACCAAAAAACACTGCTCGTTCATCTTCTGGTGACTCTCTGAGAAATCCTCCTATCCTTTAACTCAAATAAAAACCTCAAATGTTTAGCACATTTCAGACACTATATTTATGAGTTCACAGAAAATGGACCATAAATCCATGAGTAATATAAGCAGTTGGCTGCTGGATATCAAATGAAGTCTTGTGTCACAGTCTGAAAGCCCAAGGCATTTTATTTTTAAAGGAAACCTTACACCTGGGCTGCCAGATAACCTAACTCTCCTTAAATTATAATCACTGTGTCTGATTCTGCTTCCTCAATAGATGGTGTAAATCAGAAACCCTCCTGTCAAACTTCATGCTGTTTCATACAGGTAAAACTAAAGAAGCAATGAGATATTTAACATTTTTTCACCAGTGGTACTATGTGCATCACCTGTTTTTTCTTTGGGGGGCGTTGGCATCCCAAAACACTAAACAACATTCTCAATATTTTACACTAAAGAGTACAAACAGCATTGAGCTGTTTTGTTTTTCCTTCTCCTTCAAGTGACTAAATAGTAAACACAATTAAAAATTTAATATATTATGTACACTGGAACATGTTTTCAGAAGATACTTTCTTTTCTACACCCTTAGGCTCAGGCAAAACTAAAGGGTCTTTCCCAAGATGGCTTGAAACAACAATGTGAAAATAACACATCTGAGATATTACAATGAAGTGCAGATCAGCTCCCAAGACTTCCCATTTCAATGTCAAACAATGTTTGGAAAGACAAACTCGCTTCCCTGGCATTGGTACGTCTCAAAGCTACCCTGTGAAGAAGTTCTAATACACAGTAATGTCACAATGGGATTTTAATGGAGCAGTTTTCCTCCTCAGTACATTTCTGTGAGCAAAAGCCTCCTCACCTCTTGTGATACCTGCTTTGACACACTGTGTGAGGTGGGACATCCTCTCCAGAGTGACATTTCCTTGAACAACAACCCTCCTGCTGATCACTGCCACCACTGCACTCAGAGGTTGACCTTGGCCATTCTCCCATCCCTCTCCGACGCTGTGGGAGTACCTAAGGAAAGACACAAAAAAGAGACATACATTCTTTGCACCTGCTTTATGAGAAGAATTAGGTTTGTGATTTATTCTTACTTATATTTATTATTCCAACATCCCAAATTTAGAGCTGGCTTCGGTCCTTTTCTCACTGTGAGCAGTGGCATATCCCGTATCATTGTATTTGGGCTAAAGAGATTTTTCCCTTGTCTGATGTTTGTTTTCATTTTTTTAGCTCTCAAGTTCACAAACTTCCCTTTGATTATGTATATAATATTATCTTATTAGGAAAAGGTTTTTCCCCCCAGAGGGTGGTTGGGCACTGAACAGGCCAAACCTGTCAGAGCTCAAGGACTGTTTGGACAACACCCACGTGGACGTGGAAGGGTTTTTGGGGTTGTCCTGTGCAGAGCCAGGAATTGGACTTGATGATCCTTTTGGGTCCTTTCCAAATCAGGATGTTCTATGATTCTATGATCTTTAGAACATAACATTTCAGCCTTTAAATTCTCTTCCCAAAACACATTTGAGTGAAAGCCATCATTACTTTTTCCCTTTAACCCCCAATTATTTCTGAAAATGATACCATTAGTTTTCCTGGGCATTAGAGATGGGTTTCCTCTTAAAAAGGTAACATGTTTCCACACTGGAGATGATAAGTACAGTTGGTTCAAGATCTCCATGCACAAAACATGAAGAAAGCATAAAGCAGTGACATTACCACTTATTTAAAATACGGAAGCAGTATTTTCAAAGATAAAAACTTCAGTTCACTTAAGTAAATCAGTCAAGAAGGAAGGAGGGGGTTTTTTTACACAAGGCAGATACTTTTTGTGGAAAAAAAAAAATGGACTTTGTCAAGAAATTAACTATGCAGAAGATTTTTCTGTCATCCTTATACTGAGGCCACTGGCCTGTACTGGCCATCAGTGTTTTCTGCTTCAAAGGTTTTCTGAGTTCATGGGTATGATACAGATTTTAAACACGGACAGAAACATTCAGCATTGAACATCCACTGGCTTTAGGGGGAGTGAGGAACTGAACTATCTCTGTCCACCTTTGTTAAAGGGATTTATATAGTTATTATGTCCCACAGGAAACAGCAAATTCTGACTTTGATCAAATTTTCTCCTTGTTTAGCTCTCTGCTGTAAAAATCCTCTTGGCTCTTGACAGAATACCTGAGTGGGGATCTAAGGTGCAGCTCTGTGTTGTTCACAGACTCGATAACAGCCACTTCTTCCTCCTGCTGTGCCTCTCCAAGGCCTGAACTTCCCACCACAATTTCATCTCCAGGTTGCCAGTCAACAGGTTCCTGAAGCACTAATTGTGTGTTGTTGGCATGAGCTGATTTTTTCAAGTATGTGAAGACTACTTTGGGCATCCAGCCTGAAGGGAATCAGAAAAAAAATTTAAAAATTCACGACAGTCCACCTAAAGAAAAACCAAAACCCACTAACAAAAAAACTCCAAACCAAACCAGGAGCAACACGCTCTTGTTTCGGAGTGGCCTGCTAGACTGTGAGGGATCTAGGTTGATGTTATGCTCTGGGATGTGCTCTCGGTCTCTGCACGGGTGTTAGATGGTGAGTTGGACTAGATGATCCTTGTGGGTCCCTTCCAACTCATAATATTCTGTGTGTGATTCTGTNGCATGCTCTTGTTTCAAGACCAGGCTGGATGGGGCTCTGAGCAACCTGGCTTAGTGGAAGGTATTCCTGCCCATGGCAAGGGAGTGGAACTAGATGAGTTTTAAGGGTTCTTACAACCAAACCATTCAATAATTTGATGATTCTATGAAGTCTGTGTATAACAAGGCCCAGCAATGAAAAATCTTGCTCTTTAACCCTCCCTCCTTCACTTCATGAAGTTTGCTTTAGCTCTTGATGTTTCCTTTTCCCTAGGAGGCCTTGGAACAGAACAGATTGGTCCAGTGAGATCCAATACCCTGAACAGTACCAGGGGAGAGCATATGGCTCACACACTCACCTTTAGTGTACTTTTTCTTTCCCTTCCTTGCAATAGATGATAATTTACTTTTAGCCCACAGCAAGTTACTGTCCTCCCTGGTTGTACTATAGAAAAGTAATAACACCAGAAATCACTAAGGGTAGAGGTTGCATCCAATAAATCATTTTCAAATTATTTTAAGCAAACTTCTCTCTCCATATCTTGTTTCACTTTCATGTGCCTTATACTCTAATGTCCTCATTGCTTATACTTGATTGTCCCAAATCTTTCCTTAATGAAAATGGAATTAAGAAGTAGTGCCTCCAAGTCAATAAACTCTGCAGAATCAGAGAAGGAAGAATCAAGCCTTTACAGTCTGTCATCCTGAAGCATATTTGAGCACCTGCTCTATGTGATGGGCATCTAAACCTACCTGAGATACTTATCACATTTTCATTTTTCTTAACATCAAATTTCAAAAAGAAAATCTTTCAGACATCCTTCAGTTCATATCACAAAGTGTTTTTCAAAGCATCAAGCAGATCTCCTGCCTCTCAGCTCAGCCTTCGTGAAGTGCATCTGGAGTGCTGTGTCCAGTTCTGGACTCTTCAGGACAGGAGAGACACAGAGGTCCTAAGGCAGGTCCAGTGGAGGGTGACAAAGATAATGAAGGGACTAGAGCGTCCCTCAGATGAGGAAAGGCTGAGGGAGCTGGGGCTGTTCAGCCTCAAGAAGAGACACTGAGAGGGCTCACATCCATGTCTGTCAGTGTCTGCAGGGAGGGGGCAGAGGATGGACCAGGCTCTACCTGGGGGTGCCCAGAAATGGCACAAGAGGCCACAGGCAGAAACCGATGGTCCGGGAAGTTCCACCTGAACATGAGGAAGAACTTCTTTGCTGTCTTGGTACTTGCACTGAAACAGGTTGCCCAGAGAGAGGACAGAGCCTCCCTCACTGGAGATATTCCAGAGTTGTCTGGACACAATCCTGTGCCATGTGCTCTGGGGTGGCCCTGCTTGTGCAGGGAGGTTGGACCAGGTGATCCCTTTAAACCTGACCCATTCTGGGTTTCGTTAAACTAATGCAGAAGCTGTAAAGCAGTAGAACATGTAATGTACTTTAAACTCTGATGCAACCAGGCCAGAAATACTGTGTAGTAGCCCCCAAGACACATACAGTGTGGACTCTGCATCCTCAGCACCCACATCATTCACTCTATAGTTCTCCTACTGGGTCACACTGTTTTCTAATGCAGACACAGCCAACCCCCACCTTGCATCATTCATGGGCACAGACAGCAAATCCTCATCCTCAACATTTTATCCAGCTCAAGAAAACGCTCTTGGGATCAGCCTGTGTGCATTCTTTTACTAGCAGCAGTCTCATCATCTTTATTCATTTACCTTCTTTCACTGAGTGATTCTCGTGAATTTTTAGGACTGGCATAAAAACAAACGACTGGCAGCAGCCTCTGCATGTTGAGCACTGCACAACTTTTCTCCAGCTCTGGACGTTTCTTTTTATAGTGCTGATTTGTGTGTCTGTGTTAATGTGTGTTTCTGTGCATCTGTGGCCAGACAGGAGTGACTCCCGTTGAGTACATCTGTCACACACATACTGCAGCAACACTGCTGGGCAACAACTCTTGTCACTGACACGTGTGAAACACCATTCTGCATTCAAAATATGCTCTGATGGAAAAGGTTTGTTTTAAGGTTTTTTTCCGCTTCCAAGCGCTGACATAATTTTTAAGGAAAATCTTCTCAAGAGTTGGTGGGTTTTTTTCTAAAAGAAAAATATTCAAGACACTTAAACACTCCCTTTTTTTTTCTCCCTTTTCACACCTCTTACTGAGCTCACTTCCCTGTCTCCCATTCCAGTTTGTTTTACCTTTTTCCTAATGATTTAGGTAGGGTGGGATATTTCTCTCTATGTTCAAAATCTACTTCCTATTTCCAGTATGTTAAGTATATTTTTTTAGGGAAAACAAACAAGTTTAGCAGATTCCATTTTCATTGAATCATAGAATGATAAAATCATTAAGGTTGGAAAAGTCCTCCAAGACCATCAGGTCCTCCCATTAACCCAGCACTGCCAGGTCCACCTCTTAACCATGACCCCAAGCACTACATCCATAGGTTTCCTTGCTTCCCACTTCTATTCCCACATAGAGCAACATCTGCAGATCTGGTTCTCCTCCACTCTACACAGCACAGGGACACACAGGATATGGCCAGTGATACTTTTCTGGTGCTAAGGAGAGATCATAACTGAGGTTTCTTTGCCTTGACTGTAACACATTCCCACCCCTATGGTTTTGATGGGAGCCCATCATACACCCAGTTGACTCCACTTAGTTTGGGGACCGTGAGTTGGCTTCAGGTTTATAAACATGTAATTTTGGATGTACAATTGATCTGACATCAAGGGGGCAGAGGATGGACCAGGCTTTGCTCAGGGGTGCCCAGCAATGGCACAAGAGGTCACAAGCAAGAACTGATGCCCAGGAAGTTCCACCAGAACTTGAGGAAGAACTTTCCTGTGCAGTGATCGAGAACCGAACAGGTTGCTCAAAGAGGGTGTGGAGTCTCCCTCACTGGAGGTATTCCAGAACCATCTGCACACAATCCTGTGCCATGTGTTCTGGGGATGGCTCTGCCTGGGCAGGGAGGGTGGATCAGATGACTCTCTGTAGTCCCTTTCACCCTGATCCATTTGGGGATTCTGCGATTCACTTCCCAGAGATCTTCTCCAATTTCCCTCCTTCAATAAACCAAACGATTCCCTACAAAGTTAACAAAGAGCTAAAGGTGCTTCCATGGAACAAAACCCTTCTCCCTTGACCATCCTTTGGAGGCTCAGAATCCCCTTTCTTGTTTCCCCTTGAAAACAAACTCTATTTCAGAAAAAACATGCAAACTTCAAGAAATAACCTTCAGTGACTGGGGTTGGGTTGTGCAACAGGTAAATAAATTACCTATTCAAGAGGAAAATGTTGAAAAGACCAACAGCTGTGGTATATTCAAATTATTTCTTCCCAAAAAAGAACTGCAAGCAGAAACACACAAAAGTGCTAAAAAATAGATGAATCTGTATAACTCCTTAATTATTGAACTCATTTTTAATAATTAACTAAGCACGGAAAAAGAAACACAACTTGAGACCTAAAACAGAAGTGACTTCATGTTAAAGAGACAGGACAGAACCTTTAGACTCGAAGTACTGTGGCAGGCAAAGCATGAATTGGGCATTTTACTAAATGGCTTGTCAGAACACCCTTAAATACAGAGCTGAGCAGAACAGTCCTGTCAACTGGCAGCACAGAAATTCAAGGGGCTTGAAAAAAATTCCAGGTGAATTAATCAAAATTCAACATCAGGAACATCTTGACACCAGGACACAGGTTTATGCTTCCTGTTGGAATCATGATATGAAGATGAAGTATTATTTGGAGCCAGTAAAATTATCAAGCACCAGGCAATTCTGATGTGCACAATGCCATTCTTCTGTTTATGTCAAGTACAGAAGAAGAAAAATAGTATAAATTTAATTTTTTAGAGTCCCTCCCACAAAACATTGTATAAATGTTTATATAGGATGTCATATGGCTTCACTAACTGGTTTCACCCAGGCCTTAGTAGTGATAGGACACTGACCTGTAGTGACAGGACAAACTAAAAGAGGAGAGATTTAGATTAGAAAGCAGGAAGACATTCTCTACTCAGAGGATGGTGAAGCCCTGGCATAGATTGCCCAGACCAATTGTGGCTGTCTCATCCCTGGAAGTGTTCAAGGCTGTGTAGGACGGGGCCTGGAGCAACTTGGGATAGTAGAAGCTGTCCCTGCCCATGGCAAGGGGTTGGAAGAAGATGGTCTTTAATAACCCTTCTAGATGAAGCCATTCTATGATTCTAAGTAATTCAGCAGGGGATGAGAATTTGACCTTTACAGAAATCACATCAAACCTCAGCAAATTCAGCAAGGTGTGTCAGGGCAAACCAATCTCCAGGGTTACAGGAAGGTAAACCTGGGCCAGCCCAGTTTCTCAAAAATGAAGCCTCCTATTCCAGCTAGGAACAATCCAACACATCTGAAAATCAACACTTCCGTTGCCAATTTCAGCTGTTCTTCACTATTCAGGTTTCAGCTCCAGAGGCAGGTGGCTGAACTACAGCTACACAAATGCCTTGTACTATCTCACAGAAAAGGGAGACTAAATCAGTTCAAACAGATAAACTCAAAAGCAGGTAGTTTGCCCTGGTCTGAGAAGCAGATCAAAACCAAATGAGGAGGTTGCAGCTCTCTGAGTCACCTCCAGCTCTTTGCCAGGACACCATGAGTTGTTGATGTCTCAGTTGCCCCTTTTTACCAAATCCCCTTTCTCCAGGGAATAACTTGCCAGACAACAACCCTCCTTTTTAACTGAACATGATCCATTAAAGTCCAGCCCATTCTCAGTCTCCAACAGCCACAGCCTGCACATTTCTCTTCCTGTTGAAAGCAACTTCTGCCTTTCACACATTCCTCTTTAGTTACATGAATTCCACCTTAAATCTACAGGATGATCCAGGTCTAAGAACTTATAAGACAAGGTACCATGTTGTTTAGATGGAAAACAGATATCCCTGATCTGAAAACCAGACTTTTTGGAGTTTATGTCAGTACCTAACTTTAGACATCCTGGGAGTCTCCTGACAGCAACCAGTGTGAGCCACATCCAGTCAGGAAGAGCTGGAGTGCATGGGAGTGTTGAAACAAGATTCTTTAGATGGGTTTTAGGAGAATTGCTTTCAGCCCTAAGCCTGCCACGCTCTTTCCCCAAGAAGTTGTATAAATGGTTTAAAACAACTTCCTTTTTTGTCTTGGGACAGCAGGCTTTGAACACTCCTCCTGTGACATTCAGGACATTATTGCGTCTCACCTTCACTCCTATTTACCGCAGGTTAATTAACTCAGTTGTGAACATGGTGGGTTTTGTAGTGTTGACAAACTATAGAGCTCTTTTACACCTTTTGACTGTTTATTGGCGTTTTAAAGTTGAGGTGATGAGGTCCCTTCATACCACAAAAGGAATTTATGAGAACTCCAAGGCTCAGACACACAATGTGCTTACTGGGAATGTACAAGTTACTCTGAGATCATCTGTCAATCTGTTGCAGCTACATCGTAAATCTCTAGTATAAATGGGAATAAGAGCTTTCAATTCCCAGGAACAAAGTGAAAAGAAACCTTTCCCTCCACTCCCTCAAAAAAACCCAAAAAGAATTTTGCAAGAGGAGTTAATAATATAATTCAGGAGAAGTCAATAACTTAATTCAATGGATTATAAACGTAATTAAAAAATGTAAAAGGAAAAAAAATACCTACAACTATGGAAGGGGTTGGAACTAGAAAACCTTTACCGTGTCTACCAGCCCAAACCATTCAGTGATTCTATGATTGTTTGTGGTAAAAAAATACTACACACTTCACTGCAGCATTTCAGATGTTAGACTATCTGAGGAATGCATAATCCCTTAATTTTCCCTTCCCTATCTAAATTGCACTTCCTAATCAAACTTACCTTAGCCATTCCTAAAATTTTCAAATGTCAAAATGATAAATGGCAATACAGCCTTTGGAAATGGGTGCTTCAGAAAATAGGTGTTTTTTAAAATAATATAATTTTATATCCAGGACACAGACTTTTTTGCTGCTGTTGCTTTAGTTAATAGAATAAACCAAAGAAAAAATAATGGCTAAAATTCCTTAAGTTAAAAGGAATAGAAAATCTTTTCCAGAAAGTCTCCTCAAGCAGGATAACACACAATTATGCTGCCGCAGCTCTCTATGGGCAAATGTATCTTGAAGCGTCAGACCCTTAATTCAAGGCTTGGAATTGATGATTTTTTTTTTTTAATTGTCACAGCTACCTCAGCATTAGTCCATAAATGACCATAAAAATGTAATGAACCAGAGCTGCTTCTCTACATTTCCATATGGGTTAAAAAAATCTTCCTTAACCCAGAGCCCTCAACCCTCTGGACCTGTCGGTTTCCAGCTTGCTTCTGCTCTCTATTAATTCCAGGCTTGGGTATATTCCCTGAGCGTTTGCACGAATTTAGCTTGTTTTCAATGAGAGGAGTTTGTTGAGTGGGATTTTTTTCTGCTACAAGTCTTAGAAAGACAGAGATGCTTCAGTCTGAAATCGGGAGATGTCTCTCCACCCCCGTACAGTCCTGCAGGACACTCTGCTGTGTGTGGGCAGCTCCTGGGGAGATGCAAACAGCTTTCCTGCCACAGACAGTGAACAGAGCTTTACATTCCTGCCCCGAGGTAAAATAGGAGCTCCTTTCTAATTTATAACTGCTCATTAACCCTTAGGACACCCAAAAGTTTATCAGCTCTTTCATAGAAAGCTGACGCAGCCATGGTGCTGAGTGCTCAGATCGCTCAGGGCTTTTAGTTTGGTTTTGAATGCAGGATCAAACCGCAGCCTACAATTACAGACAGAGAATGGCTTGGGTTGGAAAGGACTTTTAGAGATCATCTAGCCCATGTCCCTTGCAATAAGAAGGGACACCTTCCATGTGGATAGTGGGATAGCGGAAGGTGTTGCTCTGGGATACTGGAAGGTGTCCCTGCCCATGACAGGGGGGTGGAACTGGAGGAACTTTAAGGACCCTTCCAAAATAAACCATTCTGTGATTCTATGATCTTACAGAGGATGGAAAGGACCCTGTCATTAAACAGGGCTATGGAAACTCTAATTGCTGCACTTTTCTGACACTTTACATTACAGGTATTCTGTCCTGCATTCTGCCCCATAAATGGAAACATTTCCAGACATTCCCTTTTATCAGAGATCACTCAGTCACTTCAGGGAGTAAGATCAGCCCTGAGAGCAAGGGGAAAGAATTTCCCAGCTCCTGCAATGCCATTGCATAAACCAAAACCCACGCTCCATGCCTGAAAACAGCTCACAACCAACCATGCCAGGCAGAAAAATTATTTTAAAGTGACCCCAGGAACAAATAGCTCCAACCCAACTGTGGCAGCCAAGGGCTGTGGATCCTGTAGGGAGCTGCAGGCAGCTATAAACGTTTTGTGTCATTGCCAGCTCATCTCCTGCTCTGCTGAGGAATGAGGCAGGGAATACCACCCTGCAGGAGTGGGTACGTGGGGCAGCACCACCATTTCCAGACAAAGATCAGTTTCCTGCATCCCCGAAATGCAACGAAAGACAGTTTGACAAAGGGAAAAGTAAAGATGAGAAACCGAAGGGTCGCTGCATGGCTCAACCTACAGTCCTGTGAAAACCCAGGGCTGGTTCCAGGCTTCTCATCTTGCCAAACTTCACAGAACCCCAGAACCATTTAGGCTGGAAAAGTCCTTCAAGAGCATGGAGTCCAACCTTTGACCAATCCCTACCTTGTCCCCCAGCCCAGAGCACTGAGTGCCACGTCCAGTCATTCCTTGAACACCTCCAGTGAAGGCGACTTCATCACAACTATGCACAGCCCAGACGTTGCAGGTTTTCTCCTGTCTGGGATGAAAATTTATCCTGATTTTGTTGTTGGTTTTTCCCTTCCTCCAGCCAATAGTCAGGTTTTAGATGGGGTCAGAATTGGGAGGGGTATTTACATTTTACAGCGAACAGTTTGAAAGAGGAAACTAATCCATAAAATGCCTCCATGTTTGTAGCAACCCACAGACCTGTACTCTGTCAAGAAACACAGGGTAATTCATTAGCTATAGTAGATTTATTTATTCTATTTTATTCTATTCCAGTACCTAGAATGTGTTGTGTTATACAGTATGATACTATTCTGTTACCCTTGTTAGCTTGATTATATTTATCCTTATTATATTGTATATACTAATGTCCACCTCTCAATGCTATTTAGAGGCCATATTTTCCTTATTAAGATAATCACCAAAATACAAATAAACTGATTTAAGCTTAAAACAAAGATGATAGATGCACTTCTATTAGAAACAAGGGCAAACTGTGAAAGACACAGCAGCTTTCCCTGAACCCAACTCTCTTTTTATTCCCCCACATCTGCTAGGTCTTTAAAAACTAATGGTCATCTTGTATTTGTGAGTAAGAAAGTGAAGGAGCAAGTCATTGTACATTAGTTACTCCATGGGAAGTGCCTAAGTGCAGTTTCTTACCCTCGGTGAACACGGGGGGATTCAAGGCAGCTCAGCCTTCTGTTCCAGAGCCATCTGCTTTAATGTATCATGTTAAAGTCAAGGTCTTGAAAGGAAAAACACTGTCACACGAGGCAAAAAAACCTCCAGCAACCACCACACAGAACAGCATCTGACAAAAAATAACCTATGGAAGTGACTCCTGAAAGGGAAAAGGGAGTGCCCAAATCAGGGAGTTCCAGTAGTGAAAAGTAATATCTATTGAATAGAAGAGAATTTCAGTAACAAAGCACAGTTTTCTCTAACAAATCTCTGCACCCTGTCTTGAATCCCCCTGCTAGAGATGTTTTTTCCTTATTTTTTATTCCCTTGGGAAGCTTTTCTTTTCAATATGTGAGTAAAGCAGAACAAATTCTCTTATGTTGCCTATGATCTCTTAATCTCAAACTCTGCCCAGATACATAACGCTGCTTAATGGAAGCCAAGCAAGAGGCATTTGATTAAACGTTTGATCTCTGGAGGAATGCACAAGGCTCTGCAGAGCACAGTGCACAGCTCACAAATATTTTGTGTTTTATTATTGATTAAAAATTATTAAAATTAATAATCCGTTCAACTGATAAAAAAACCTTTTTTTTCCCCCCCTGAGCTAACCCTGAAAAAGTATCAGATTGCTTTGGTTGCAGATTGCTTTGGTTGCTACCCACGACTTTAGGGGACTGAAAGAACCACTGACATCCCTGTTTTAATTATCCTGGTTACATATAGGTATATTATTAAACCAAAGCTTCCATCTAGTTGGAGAAATGCATGCTGTTAGTCAAAATGCAGGAAACAGGCTCATAGAATCACAGGATGATATGGTCTGGAAGGGACCTTAAAGACAATCCAGTTCCAAGCCCCTGCCAAGGGCAGGGACACCTTCCGCTCTCCCAGGTTGCTCAGGGCTCACGCCCAATGTCACCACAGTGTTGGCACAGACAAAGTCTCAGAAAAAACACACAGCAAAAGGGCTGGTTTTGTTTCGGGAATAGTCACAGTATGCTTCAAAAGGAACACAACAGAATACATGAGATCATCTACACAGGATTGTTAAAAATGGAACTGAATGGAAAAGAGCATATATGGCAATTGCTCTGCCCTGGAGACAGGCTGGGAGAGGTGAGCCTGTTCATCCTGGACAAGAGAAGGTTCCAAGGAGACCCTAGAGCCCCTTCCAGTGCATCAAAGGGGTCCAAGAGAGCTGGAGAGGGACTTTAGACAAGGGCCTGAAGGGTCAAGACAAGACGAAATGGACAGAGGGCAGGTTTAGATTGAACAGTAAGAAGAAATTTTTCCCTGTGAGAGTGGTGAGGCCCTGGCACAGGTTGCCCAGAGAAGCTGTGGCTGCCCCATCCCTGGAAGTGTTTAAGACCAGGCTGGATGGGGCCTGGAGGAACCTGGGATAGTGGAAATAGCAGGAGATTGGAATCAGGTGGTCTTTAATGTCCATTGTGATTGTGTGATAATTAAGAGTGCTTGGACCACAAATTCAGGCTATCACAAGAAAAGGATGAATGTCCTCAGCTACTAATGCAGCATCTCCACTTGCACTGCCATAGCACCCAGTCCCTGCCCCTCACCCAGAGTCCACTGGTGTCTCTGGTCCAGTTTCCCCGGGAAGGACAAAGATGCAAGAACAGCCAAGGCCATCATGCTAAACTTCACTCCTGAAGCTTGTCAGGAGAGTTTCTCAGGGAATAAAGTACGAATGGAGCTGGAGACAGTGATAAATTTCCCTTCTGAACAATCAATAAAATTCTCTCAGCCCCGCTCAGGCCCCTACTGCGGATGCAAGGGCCATAATTACATTGTCAAAAAGTCGAGTTGCCCTGGCTGGCTGAAACCCCCTTTAAAGCTGACGTGTGATTGACAGGCAGTTTATGGGTGGCACGCTCTGACTGGCAGGGGAGTTGGCTAAAGCCAAAGGCAACAGTGAAATTTCCCAGTCTGCTACAACTACCAGAGCAAAGGACTGCCACTCATGGGGGAATTGTGGGAAACCCTGAGTCATATTAACATATCAAAGTGAGGAGCTGACAGCGCTTACTAAACAATCTGAACTCAGCCAGAGCTGCAGAGCATCCCCCAACCTTCCCTGACTGGGAGAGAAAAGGAATTAAAATGCACTCGGTCCTGTCTTCACCAAGACAGCTAAGAATTTGGAAACCTGCTTATTTAATGATTTTGATCTGAGATAACAGTTATAGTCGTGTATATAAATGTATCTCACAAATGTATATTGCTGAGCATGTCAGCCTCTCTCATATATAAATGAAAGGGGTTGTCATGCTCAACAATTTGTTCTATACCACAGGCCAGACTGGTACTAAATTGGAGACAGAACAGCAGATTTTTTCCATGTAAACAACATGAACGCAGCAAAAGATCACACTACTTTTTGTCTTGTTTTCTAGCAGGCTTCTCCTGCTTCGATGTTAAATTATATTATATGGTTTGAATGAACCTTAATAGCAGCCATGCACTGGGACTGTGTGTGGTGCAGAGCTTAAAAGTGTTTTCATAGCTAGTCTGGATTTCTTGAATAGCAACTTGATAAGAATTCTTGAATAAGGATTGGAGTAGAATAATTACAGAATAAGAGTTGGGGGTGTTCAGCCTGGAAAACAGAAGGCTCTGGGGAGACTTAAGAGCCCCTTCCAGGGCCTGAAGAGAGCTGGAGAGGGACTTGGGACAAGGGCCTGGAGGGACAAGGCAAGGGGAAATGAATTCCCACTGCTAGAGGGCAGTTTTAGTCTGGATATTAGGAAGAAGTTCTTCCCTGTGAGGGTGTGAGGCTGTGGTGCAGGTTTCTCAGAGAAGCTGTGGCTGCCCCATCCCTGCAAGTATTCAAGGCTAGGCTGGACAGGGCTCCGAGAAACCTGGTTTAGTGAAAGATGTCTCTGCCCATGGCAGGGAAGGTGGATTAGATGGTCTTTAAAATCTCTTCCAACCCAAGCTATTCAATAATTGATAAGAAATCGAAACCAATAGATGTTTCCACTAATGAGTCAAGCCACCTTTGGCTCCATGTACCTCCATCTGGGTGATACTTGGGTTGCAGACCTCACATTTTGGTTTCCTAGGGAATGAAGTATCACTCTGAATTATGGCACCGAGTGAGACATGAAATGTCAGTGAGAAAAGACTCAGAGGTACTGATGTGGACATCTGGGTTTACTTCCCTCCCTCACAAAGCCAAGGCAAGACTGCAAAACGTATTTCTTCTGCCCTGTTTGTCTTTAATTTTGTGGGTGATGGAGTCAACAAGCCCATGATGATACAGGCTCAGAATGGAAAGAAGAAGGAGCACAGGAGGCACAGCTGCAAGGTTTTGCTACTGGTTTTTCCTACAATGCTGGAAAACAAAACAGCATGAGAAAGTGAAGGCTCGTGCTCCAGAGTGCTGACAATTTAAGGACAAAATCCTGCCTTACAGGGGTCAAACCAAAAATAGAAGGATACTTTAAAGTAGCAAAAGACGTAGAAAGTGAAGCAGCAAAAGCTGCTATCAGGCCAATCCAAATCAGACACTTCAATAATTTTCCTTAAAAAGGAAAAAAAATAAAGATGGATGATTAACCAAATTAATTCCCTGGAACAAGTCTCTACAGAAAAAGCTGGCTTCTGTTTTCCTTGATGTCCTCAAAGATCAAGCCTTTCTGGAAGGCATGCTTTAATCTAGCAGGAATTACTGAACTCAGGGCTGGGATAACTGTGTGAAACTCAATGGCCAGTAACGGACAGTCAATTCAGCCCCAATGGTCTAATAGTCCTTCTCACAGAGATCCCCTAGGAAATGGGATAGAAACACTCTGCAGAACCAAATACCAAAATTATTAAAGCCCTAAATAATTTAGCCTCTCCATGTCTCGATGAAGTGGTCAAGAGCACCTGCCAGGAACACCTTCCCCAACCTCTGCTCGTCTCTCCTGATTTAGAAAAGCATCTGTTCACTGACTTCTCTTCAACACCCAACCTCTCCTGACCTTGCTCAGCTCCTGTGAGCTGACAGGATCATGGCACAGCAGCACAGCTGCTGACTCCCTGTCTGTCTGACACCATTTTTGACCAAGAGTCTCACGTGTCAGCGATGCTCAGACAGCAACATTTCTGCCTGTAGGCCAGAGGGTATAAGCTCAAGCCTTGCTGGAGGGTATGAACACCTACCACAGTGAAGGGTGATACAAGAACATAAGGAAGGGAGATAAGACATTCAGATATGTTGGCCTTTTTTTATTTTATTTTCTTCTCCTCTCTGACACATAGAGCCTTTAAAAACACCCCAGTAGGTAAGAGAATGCATTGCACTAATGTTCTGATTCATGCTGAGTTTGGAGATGGAATTCAGATACAAACTCCTGCACCCAGAAATGGCTGTGTTGTATCTGTATCTAAAGCCTTCCAGAAAAGCCCTGTATCTAAATTCTTCTATGCCATAATTTAAGAAGGATGTGAACCTGTTGGAGCAAGCCCAGAGGAGGCCAAAAAGATGCTCCAAAGGCTGGAGCTTCTCTGCCCTGGAGACAGGTTGGGAGAGATGAGGGTGTTCACCCAGAGAAGAGAAGGATCCAGGGAGACCTTAGAGCTCCTTCCAGTGCCTGAAGGTCCTCCAAAAGAACTGTACAGGGACTGTCCAAGAATTAAGGACCTCAAAAGTCATACCCTCTTTAGGGAGGAAATTTCCAGTTATTATGGAGAGGGAGGAGGTGAGGAGAATATTCATTCAAGCAGCAGAGCAAACCTACATGGTTCACAGCAGAGACTCTAGGTCCAGTTCCCCATGAACAGAGACTAATTTCTGAACAGACATGCACAAATTCAAACATCTTCTAGACATCTAAACGACTGTCCAGCTTTCATAATTACTTGATACCATCTCTATTCTTCTTGGGGTCCAGATTTTCAAAATTACTCACCTCCCAGTATGGGAATTTGTATGGAAATACAGCGCTGAGTTTTCATGCATAAAATAGTGCAAAAATAAGAGTATGATAGTGAATATAAATATACGGAGTTGTGGCCCAAAAACCTCATTCTGACAGGTTTTAATGAAAAATCTAAGTTCATGACCAAAGTTGGTTTTTCCTCTAAAAAATCCCTTTTTTATTTTTAATTTCTTTTCTTTTTGCTTCATTTTGTTTTCTATAATTCATTTCTGCTTTGCTTCTGATAAGAAAAAAATGTACTCACCATGAATGGAAAGGGTCCCATTCCTCACTGCCAGGAACTTGACTCCATATGGAAATAACCGTGGAGAATAGATGCTCCCATAGAGATAAATGTGTGCTTTGTGACGGAAAGGGGCCTCGGGGGATCCCACATGGAGTTCTCCTCCCTCAGAGATCAGGATGTAATGAGCATGGAGTTCTACAGGTCCTGGCCCAGTGAACAAGAGTTTGCCACCTGAAGACAAGAGAAGAACAAAATACAACTGGAGACACAATAGCCAGTCATTATCTCACACCGAAAGAATGTATGAGGTGGGGAAACAAATGGGTTTGCAGCAAAATTACAAGATTAAGGCAAAAATTATATTGCATCCTTCAAATTTCCACCTTGCCCTGTACTTCCCCCTATGGATTTATTAACTCTTTACAAACCCGATTAATTCAGGCAATTTTTTGACCCTACAACAGTCTTTCTAGACTTGAGCAAGGCAAGTCAGCATGGGCAGACATCAAAATCTCTCTAATTCCAGTGCAAGGGAACTGGCTTTGAAAATACCAGTTTTAACCAACTCACTCACTAAATGGTGAAAGAGGATATTCCTATTTAATTTTATTATATTACTTTTTAGATTACATACTACTTGTGTCAGGGAGAAGGGAGCGGATACTGGCTTTGGAACATAAGAACTGGCAACTTGTTTAGATCAGAGGTTGATTTGATCCTGCAAACTCTTCCAGCTGCTGTTCAGAACCAGATGCTTCCAAATACAGCTCCTTCTTAGCTGGATGTGAGCTGATCCCCTCATCCCATAAAAACCTTATTTCAATCCTAATTAGAGTACAGCTTTGCCTCAAAGCATAAGGTTTCATCCCCTTGCCAACATTTTCCTTTTACCATCTATTAGTATAACTGGATGAGATTTGTCAGTAATATACAACGGATCCTTCAAATCTTTCTGATATTTAGTCTCAATGACTTCTTGAAGCAATAAATTCTGTGGTCTAAATGCACAGTGCATGAAAAGTCATTTCTATCTCTTCATTTGGACTGAAACACTTCAGTTCTGTCAAATGCCTCCCTTGTCATTGCCATGTGTCTCTCAGACATCTTATCACACTGATTTAGGATGTTTTCCTATTTCAAGCCGTATTTGCCAGAAGCTAATAGGGAAAAAATCCAAAAGTCTGGAAAAATCAGACCTCTTTGCAAAGGGTCTATCACCTCCTTGTGGGAATTAGCTGATCACTCTGCCATCTCATACCATGGCCAGCTTTCTTACTGGTGTTATCAGTTCTCAATGGTGACCTCTGTATCTACCACACCGTTGGCTTCCCTTACCTACAGGTTCTTTCCTTGTGAGAGTGGTGTAACCCTGGCACAGGTTGCCCAGAGAAGCTGTGGCTGCTCCATCCCTGGAAGTGTTCAAGGCCAGGTTGGATGGGGCTTGGAGCAACCTGGAAGGTGGAAGTGTCCCTGCCCATGGCAGGACGTGGAATGAGATGAGCTTTAAGGTCCCTTCCAACCCAAATGGTTCAGTGAGTTCAATTTTTTAAAGATACTACCAGTCCTTAGAAAGAAGGATAAGGGAGGCCAAACCTCTGGTTTAATTTCAGCACTGAGACTAATAAAAACAGGGAAGAAGTTTTATAATAAAAAATCAGATTAAATTTACCTTAATCATTGCTCCTCTTTGACCAGGTCCTGCACTCGTAGTGATAAAGGAGACGCACACCACTCACCTGCCTTTCCCACCCAGTTCTATTCGTTCCTGATGGACTCATTCTTGTTATCCTGATCTCTTTATTTGTTCTTTCATGAAGGGGTACTCATTCTTTCATTGACTTCTTAATCTTATTTTAAAAAATCGTATAACTTCATCCTCATTTTTAAAACTTAGAGCAAGTATTTGAATAAGGACTGCCCATTAAATGTTTATTTTTCCATATTTCACTAGTTTCCACACAATTTTTTTTAAGGAATATGCTAGCCAATGAAATAGATAAATCTTACATTTTCTTGCTTATAACCACTGGGAACCTTGGGTTTGCTCTCACAAACATCAACTCCCCTATGTGTAAATTATCTCTTTCCCAAGACACACTTGTATATAGAAAAGTATATTTCGGTTAAGCTTCTATGTAGGACTTCTCCAAATATATATATGGAATACACCATTATAATACAGAACAAATTTCAACTTATTTCATTAAAACCAACACAACATATCTGTCTGTTAGCCTGAGACAAAGCTGAGACTTCTAGAAAAATGAAACAGTCATAATACAAAACCTGCTATCATGAAATTTGAATAATATTTGAAATTGCATTATTTAGAGACTGAAGGGACCATCAGATCAAATCTCCTGATGGGCTACTCACATCATGCTATTGGAAAACTTCCGGAAGTCAAATTTTGTGCATTTGACTGGGGAGTACCCTCCAGAAAGGCAGACAATCAATCAAATGACCTGGGGACATCACTCTACCTTTTTCCATAATCACCTTTTCCAACAGCTAATTTCCCATACTGTTCACAATTTGTGTTTTATTTCCAGTGGTATCTTGTAAAGGATGAGCTTGCAGAGCACCTCTACCCTCCTGTGTTGCACTGCACAGAGATGCAGGAAACAGCATTTTCTGTGAAAACACTTACAGGTAAAATCAAATCTCAGCCCTCATTCAGAATGGTTGATAATTCCAAATCTATAAGGCTGATAAGGGTTTTAAGACCCTCCTCACAAGGAATCATCTCCAGTTCATGGAGCTGTGAACCCTCGCAGACAGTCCAGAGCTCCTGAATTTGCAAAGCCAAATCTCATTCTTTTGTTCCTTCATCATTCTTGACGCGGCCTATGGAGGTAAAATTCCTCATCCACACACTGTGCCTCTTGTTTTTCACAATCAAAGCTAATACTAAAGCCTTTTGCTTCTTCATTATCCTGGGAGAGATCAGGTGGGCATGGAATGGTTTGAGTTGGAAGGAACCTTAAAGCTCATCTTGTTCCAAACCCCTGCCATGGGCAGGGACACCTCCCACCATCCCAGGTTGCTCCAAGCTCCTGGGTTAGTACATTTTATGTGTGCAGTCATGAGACTGTGGCAGGTGACGCTCAGTAAGACATCACACTATGACAGGTTTGACAGAAATGACCTCATCAAAGAAACTTGTAATTTTCTTAGAAAATGAAAAAAAAAAAAAAGTTTTCTATCTTTTCTTGCATAAAATTTCTCTCCCACCATTCAGCGCTTTCCTATGGTTTGTAATTTATGGATTCAATCATCTCTAACTTTTAACTTCATCCAGTTTTCTCTTTTGACCTGCTGTTTAATCTCAAACTAAGCAGGCAGTAATTTTTCGTTTTACCTACCTAGATCCTAACACAAGATCAGAACTTCTACACCCCTCTGTCATTTCACATGGACTCTGAAATTAATGCTTTTGGGTCACAGAATGCCTCTACCAGCAGTTTTAAAGCTCTTGAATGAGAATGGACCTGTTAATTTAAGAATGTGCATTCCTGAAATAATATTTCATATCTTCATCCTATTAACATTATTTAGCAAGAAATGCACTGCTGGTCCATCTTCCTCTTGTGATATAATTTGCCATCCTGTTCCTTCTCATACTGAGAACAGAAATATTTATTAAATACTTCTACCATAGCAGTGTTAATAATTTTATCACCGCAATCTATAAATGGAACTATAAATCACTGCGATTTATTTCATTCCTAACACAAAAAAGACATCTTCCCTAAGGTCTTCATTGACTTCCTATATTCTGTTCCCAATGAAATGCAGTCATTTCTGTTTGCACCTCTCTTCATACAGTCATTAATGAGTATTTTAATGGCTGCCATGCTGTACCACTGAACCAAGAAGGCTGGTAGCCAAAGTTGTCCTATCTTTTGATTGCGAAATCATAGTTACATCTCAGAATCACAGAATCAGTAAGGTTGGAAAAGACCATAGAGATCATCGAGTCCAACCTATCACCTATTACCTAACCTAGCCAAACCTGTTACCTAACCTGTTGCCATCCTGCAACCAACACACCATCCTACCTATAACACACTACCCTAATATCCAGGTCATGCCACCAAGTACATCATCCAACCTTTTCTTAAAGACCTCTAGGGACGGTGACTCCACCACCTCCTTGGGCAGCCCATTCCACTGAGAGATCACCCTCTCTGTGAAAAAGTTCTCAAATAAGTTCTCCCAAGTTTCAGCCACATTTTGTCCATCCAAAATTTTCAAGATGTCTACAAGATAGGTTAGAAATACTAATTTCCTCACACAAGGAAGGGGAGGGGAGGGAAGGCAACGGAAAAAACATTAGGAGGAATTCATTTAACCATTTACCAAGTTTATACGTGAAACAAAGTCCGGACAAACTCAAAAATACTTCTATCCAAAAATTGCATATAGTCTCTCTAATCCTCCCTGTATCTCTGTGTTTTCTGTTGGGTCAGAATAAATATACAGCTTCTGCTTTACAAGGTTGTCTTCCCCGATTTGTAAAAAGAAAATAAAAGTTATGCTTCCTTCTTTTATTGCACTTGACCTCTTCTTTGAAAGCAGAAGGCAAGAATATTGCTCCACTAAGCCTTTGGCTGTGACCCTTAAATTGTTTGTTATGGCTGCACAGGAAAGCAAAGTCCTACACATGACCTTGAGGGTGATTTTACAAAAATCAATCAAGCACTGTTATGATGGCCTCCCCACCAAGCAAAATAAATACAATTAAACCCATAATCACTTCTGTACAGTAATGTGCAAATTCAATGGGTCTCTTTAGGTGGAGTGAGGGAGAGAGGGGAGAAATATGTTGAGGCTATTTGATACTTTGTGAGAACATCAGAAGCACCATTCTTCTCAATTAACCCAGCAATTAGCCTCCACCTCTCTGCACACACAGAAATCTTTCTTTATCTGTCTTTACCAAAAGAAAAAAATACAGCAAAAAAAAGAAAGAGAAAAAAACATGGCAACTCCATCTGTCCCACAGGAGGGGAGAAGCAGCCAGAGCAAATAATTACCAAAAACCGAATATTAAAGAAAATAAACCTGATAATAAGGAGGGGGGGGTCAATCTGCTGCACGAATAACTACAGCAGCATCATGCCTTTGGCAAAGTCAGTTTTGTGAAAAGAAGTCCTTGGGGAACGGTGGACGGCATGATCAAAAGGAAAGGATTTTGGAAGAGAATTTTTAACACTTCACCTTGTCAAGTGTCCAGATTGGCTGATGCTACACCACAGCCCAGGTATCCACAACCCTTAGTATGGGAAGAGGCTGCATCATACACTTCCAGAGGGAAAAGAAAAAGAACCAAAAAAAAGAAAGAAAGAAAGAAAAAAAAATATGGAGTGGCGGATTGGGAGGATTGCTGTGGGAACTTTCTCCTTGCCTCTCTCATGAAGATTCAGACATTCAGACATAGCAGTTTGTATCCTTTCTCAAAACCCTTATTTTTTTAAAGAATCCTTCTAACATAGATGTTCTCATAATGTTAAAAGTGATGCTGATATTTCCTATTCAGGTTGTGATTTGAAGTGCTCCAGAGATTTCCTGAACTCCAAGGGGAGCAAAGTCCCCATTCTAAAATGCACCTTTTACATGGAGAGCTTTTCTTTTTTCACTTTCTGAGGCCACTCTTTGCATTCACTCTTAAGACATTTTTCTTAATGAACTAGGGAGTTGGAATAAAAGTGATATATTTGGATTTTGTTCTACTGCAGATATTCAGTCTGATTTCATATTTAATTCTACTTCTTTATGTAAAGCTGAATGCAGTATCAAAGCAAACTACAAGAAAGGGGCTGGACAGTCTCAAGACATTTTTTAAGATAATCTGTGTTAGAAAAGCATCAACAAAACTGTCTTATTTATCACTACTGTGTTCACAGGTTATTCTGAGTTGGAAGGGACCCACAGGATCATCTAGTCCAACTCCCCACCAACTAGACCATGTCACTGAGCTCCTCATTGAGTCTTCTCTTAAACACCTCCAGGGATGGCGACTCCACCACCTCCTTGGGCAGACCATTCCACTGAGCGATCACTCTCTCTGTGAAAAACCTCTTCCTAACATTCAGTCTAAACCTCCCCTGTTGTAACCTTCAACTAGCAGAAAACTTCCCCTGCATGGAAGGAGATTTGCAGATAGCAAACCCATCTTCTCAACTGCAATACTCCCTCTCATCACCATGCAGGGAAGATCTGCTCTGCTTGTACCACTAATATACATTCCCAAACCTTGAGCTTGCTCTTACCAGCTCCTCTCACTGGGTGTTTCACATGACAAAGCCACAGAATCCCCCCATGACACAGGCTCAAGCTCAGAAGTTCTATTCCTGGCAAGTATGCCCCCCATTGAAAACACCAGCAGGCAACTGCTAGAGCTCGAATAGCTTTGCTTGATCCTGTACAACAAAATGCAGTGTGATGGCAGACCCCATATTGCTCATCCTCCTGCTCCAAGGGTGTGCCCAGTAAGGCCTCCGAGCAGGAAAAAAAAAATGCCAAGGCAACTAAGATCTTCCCATGTACAGGAAGAAGAATGTGGAGTTTATGAGCTTTAAAAAAGAATTATTTAATGGCTCTGCCACCTGCACCCTGTTAACATCCTCACGTGACATTCCAATTGTCCAGTTGCATGCTGGACAAGATGCAAAGGAGAAGTTTGTTATATTGGCTCTATCCCAAAGACTGCTTGAACCGAGGGTCCAAAATTCGTTCTGCACCTCCCTGAGAATGTTCCTCCATGTTCACAGTGCAAAGTTACAGATCCCAAATCAGCTCTGAATTCAAATGTCCATACATTTCCACCAGGACATCACTAACACACTAAAAAGCTAAGCTTGTATTCCAGCATTTTGTTGGATGGAGGCCTTAATCCGTCCCTGGGAGAGGAACCAGCAGCTGCTTCAGTATTCTCAGACAGAAATAATTTCCCAAGCCTGACAAGCCTTTGTTTTTTGGCTTGCTGTGCTCACAGCCATCTGTTCAGATGGCACGTGCTCCCTGGTAAGCTGATCAGACTCTCCCCTCAGAACTCAGGAGACAGGCAAAAGCAGCTCAGAGCAGCAGCCCAGAACACACTGCCATAGATGGATGTCTTTCAAAGAGGTCTTTCCATTTCTTCAGCTCTTAAGTAGCCTCTGAGATACTTAGGAACACCTTTGATGGATTTGCAAGGAAATAGCTGACTTGGTGAGGAAGAGGTGTGGACATTCAAACTTGGCTTCTAGGATTTATGACAACATGTAGGATTTCATGAAGGAACTTCCGGGTGAGCCTTATGAAGGCATCAAGTAAGCACCACAGTTAGTGGTGTGATGAAATAAAGAGGTCCTTGGGTTGTTATTTCAAGTAGCAGACATACATTAAGTGCACATTTGGAACAAGTTCTTCCCTGCGAAGGTGGTGAGGCCCTGGCACAGGTTGCCCAGAGAAGCTGTGGCTGCCCCATCCCTGGAAATGCCCAAGGCCAAGTTGGAGCAACCTGGGATAGTGGAAGGTGTCTTTGCCCATGGGAGGGGGTTGGAACTAGATGATCTTTAAGATCCCCTCCAACCCAAACCATTCTGTGATTTTTTGATCCCCTCGCTCCATGACAGGGATTAGAGGAAGGAGATGGTGCTGCCTCAGGTTTCAATCCAGTCTCAGCCAGAGCTGTGTTCAGTTCCTTGGCCAGGATTAGCTTCCACAGATTTGCTCACTGTCCAACATCTCAGAGGAGTCCCATGAGCAAAAATTGCAGCAAATCAATTTAATTAGCAAATGAGAGCCCTGGATGTTCCAATGGACGTGCTGAAAGCCCATCTGAAACATGATGGCAAAAGAAGCCTGCAGCCCACACCCAAACAGAAACTCGGGTTTGCAGCTGGGGGAAGAACTGAAAAAATCCACATCTTCAACTCCTAGAAATTCAGGACCTTAAAATCCTTCCTCCACGAATGCTCTTCTTTACTGTACTTCTTTAATGTACTTTACTGAATAACACTAAATTCCTGCAGAAAAATGTGTTAACAACTAAAGAAAAGACACTTTTCACTATTTTTCCATGAAAACATCCAGGATTTTAGAGCTTGGAGACCAATTATTGCAAGCTCACCGTAATAACGTAGGAAAATATCACACAGTGACAGAGAGAAATCAAGCTGACTTTTCTTCCTTTTAAATCTCAATTAAAAAATACATTGGATGAAATTTCCCATTAGCTGGTACTATTTGTACATCCCATGTTCTTCCCTTAATTAAAAAACATGCTTATTGCAATACTGCCAGAATCACTTACGGTATTTTAATTGTAATGTCTCTGCCTGATTAAAAAAAGAAAATATGAACTGGAAAGTGTCTGGGAAAAAAAAAAAAATCACAAGGCACATCCCAAATGGGTTGATCAAAATGCCATGGAAAACACTGCAATGCAAACAGGTTCCAAGTGTAGCTACTGAGGAGGGATTTTAAAATGGATTTAAGGACTGGCTGATGCCACAGACAGGAAAACAGAGGGAAAAGCTTTTTTTCTTCTTTCAGTGAATGTAAACCTAATCTTTATCAGCAGTGACTGAAGCACTAGTTATTTGGCATCTATTGAAGCAGGTGTATCAGGGAATATTGGATGACCTTCGCTAAAAGCATCAAAGATTAGGAGAAGACATGCAAAAACAATATCCAGGTTTCCCTTCCCCCTGATCCAGTCTAGCCACATACTCATCAGAAGGTGGATTACAAGAAACTCACATTATTCAGAGAATCATGGAATCACAGAACTATAAAAAGGCTTGGGGAGGAAGGCGCCTTAAAGATCATCTTGTTCCAACCCTGTTGCCATGGGACACCTTCCACTAGACCAGAGCTCAATCTAGCCTGGCCTTGGTCATTTTCAAGGATGGTCCAGCCACAGCTTCTCTGGGCAACCTCTTCCAGGGCCTCACCACCCTCATAGTTCAGAATTTCTTCCTAATATCTAATCTAACCCTGTCCTCTTTCAGTGGCAAGCCATTCCCTCTTGTCACTCCAGGCCCTTTTAAACAGTTCCTGTGTCATGAGTATCTCAAAATTTTTCATTTCTCCTTTTTTTTTCATGAATCTCATCGTTTGTGGGAGGAGTCTGATGAGGAGCAACTGAGGGAGCTGAGGAGGCTCAGCCTGGAGAAAAGAAGGCTCAGGAGAGACTCCTCTTGCTCTCTACAACTCCCTGACAGAGGGTTATAGAAAGGAGGGCGTCAGATCCTTCTTCCGGGCAACCAGAGACAGGACAAGAGGAAACAGCCTCAAGTTGTGCCAGAGGAGGTTCAAGCTGGGCACCAGGAAGAATTTCATCATGAAAAGGGTATTCAAGCATTGGAAAAGTCTGTCCAGGGATGTGCTGAAATCACCACTCCTGGAAGTGCTCAAGAAATGACTGGATATGTCACTTACTGCTACGGTTCAATTGACAAGGTGGTGTTCAGTCAAAGGTTGGATTTGGTGATTTTGGAAATCTTTTCCAGCCTAAATGATTCTACCAGAGAAACTGAGGCTTTTCCACTACAAAAGCCAAAGCAATCTTCTCTCTTATCTGCCTGCAAAAGTGACCATCTCAAAACTGCCACTGCTAAGGCAACTGGCCAGTGGGAGATCTTCAACCTCACGAGGGTATACGGGCAGTCTCACCCCAAAATTCATCCCCAAGGAACGCCTGAAAGCCCAGGCAGTTTGTTTCAGGTTGGTTTTTTTTTTTAATCTCAAGACCTCCCAAGACCACTATGATTTCAGACAAAGGCAACAACGCATGTCTGGGGTATCAACCCATCAAAACCAAAGAAGTTTCTCCAGTGCAAAGGAAATTTCCATCTGTACTGGGTTATCATAAATATTTCCATACTTGTGATGTGGGGATTACAAAAATAACTGCAATCTGCTGAACATACAGAATTATCTACAGTCTGTCTATCTTGTATCTCTTCCCCAATCAGTTTTGTCTGAGCTGTTTCACAGTCTGACTGTTGAACTTTCCACTGCCAATAACCACATGCTTTTTGAGAAGGAGGGAGAAACTCCTGTGCCCTCGTGGCAGTGAGAAGGTCCCAGCTGTTTAATCCTATTTTTCTATTGCTTTGACCTCCAGACCTGCTGCCCAGTCTGGTTACTACCAGAACCACTACATGTTTTGGGCTTTACATTAATAAAGCCAAAGAACGGGCACTTTAAGGCTGATGTCCTTGTCATATCCCTCTTTGAACAATTTCTACGGTGTTGAAATCATTATAAGGATGCACACAAAGGGGCAATATTGAAAATCTTCATGGTGTCTTTGAAAAAAGGGGAATTTCAAGAAATAGGCCTGTGAAGATGTGTTGTGTTTGCTGGATACAGCACCACAAAATGGGTGGCAGAGCATCAGCAGAGTCGATAGCATCAAAGCACTTTTTATTTTCATCTTGAGAGAGCACAGATAGCCTGATGCTGAGTCATGAAAGCCAAAGGGACCAGAATCACAATTTAATCCTGTTCTCCAGCTCCAGCTAAGAAAAACTCTCCAGTTAGAATGGGAATGGGATAGTTCAGCTGAAGCACATACCTACACATACATTCAGGAGTTTACTGTGATGCCCGTCTTGCACCTGGGGAAAGTGGTGAATTATTTGGCATGCTCGTAAAATCAGTAGTTGTTGCTCTGAGGGGACCAACTAACCATGATTTCTCTATAAGCAGGTACCTGTAAACTTCTAAGATGAACAAGTCTTTGGTGATATGTGTTTTTATCAATACAGGAGCCTAAACAACTCTCCTGAGCTGGACAATTCAAGTAAGAGAAGGAAAGATAAATCTCAACCTCATTTCAAAATAGATTTCAACATGTCTTCACTCCAAATTTAACCAAGGCTAAATAGCCAGAGCATCCATGAAAGTGGGAGTGGATGCAACAGGCGACCTCACAAAGCTCAGATAAACAATTCCTGTTCACGTTGTTGTTTCTAAAATGTTTGGTCCCTATGTTGGGCAGGTAGCAACGGAGAGAAAAATAACATCTCGAATATTTTAATGCTGCTTTCCTAACTGAATTGACATTATAAACGAAGCTTCTTGGAAAACATGATAAAGAAGAGGAATAATTTGAATGTCAGATGAGCCCAATCCATAAAGATACTGCTCCAGATGTCATTAAATTCAATCAGACCTCCAGTAGTTTCAAGAGTGCTGACTCATTGATCAAATGTGCCTTTGAGTAGGTCTAAAGTTCAAAGGCTTTATTCTGCAATATTGTGCCTCAATTCTTCACAAAGTCAGAGACTGAGCACCAAAACCTTCATGCAGATTTGTAGCCATATGCCTCAGAAATCTGGGGTTCTGATCTGCCTCCTCTAAAGTGTGTCATGATCACAATGAGGTTGAAAAGAATCTGCAATCACACAGATTTAGGATTTTCACTAGGGAAGAAAATTGTACCACAGTGTGTAACATTTTTAAGCCTTGTTTTAAACAGAAATGATGTGTGGTGTAGCAATTCCTGAGAACCTCTGAACCTAGACTGAGCAACTGCTATCTTTTATTGAAATGTTCTCAGAATAGAGAAAAATTATGAGGTTTTTACTTTATACAACAATCATTCAAATTTAGATTAAACTATAATTGTCAAATGTATGTTTTTCATTATCTTAGTGAAAACCTAGTATCTTTAGCGTCCTTCTAATACAGAATCATTTTATATTGTATTTTCTATATCATCAGAAATGTATTATAACTCCTTTTTTCATTTTTTGAGCTGTTTCAGCAGAGGCTTAACTTCAAGCGAGCAATTTCACCAGCACAGCTCATTCCCTTAATACCCAGCATGTGCACAACAGTTTTCACAACCAGGGCCTAATTTCCAGGGGGGAATATTTCTGACACTGAATTCCAAGTAGTTTTAATTCTTCCTTTGACACCTACAAAGATATACCTGTCTCACACTTATTTTGGGTCTATGTGCAGGTACATGTACCCAGCAAACCCAAAGTTCCTCCCTCGCATACTGTGCTCAGTTAATTACTGTCCACCAGCCATGCTCCGTGGCTTGGGATTATTTGTTACATTTAGTGGCGACCTTTAATTCTGTAACATCATTAACTTTATGAAGCTGTTTGTGGCACACCTGCCTTAAAGATGCCAAACAGAACAGAGCCAATTGTTGTTATCAGCAGTGCCAGTATCACTGGACACTGCTCAGGACAGCAGCAATTTGGGTTGCTGGGGGAGAGAAAAGAGTAGGGGGTGAGAAGCCTTTCTACTTATGTTATTATTATGCCTCAAAGAGCATAAATGATGTCTTTTGCACAGGGAATAATTAAATGCTTCCCCCATCCCCATCACTGCCCCGTTGTGTGTATCAAGAACAAACTCAGGCTGCCTGACCACGTGTCTCCACCGGTGCTGGAGGTGTGGAATGTAAGGGGAGATCATGGGCACCAAGACCTCCCAGCCCTCGATGAAGAAGAGCCCCGAACCCCCGCTTTGCAGACCTTTGAGATGCAGCAGGTTGAGGACGCTGGTGCTGGTCCCCAACAGCAGAGTCCGGCCGCCTTCTATCGTGACGTTATCGCCATCTCGCGGCTGGTGGCCAGCAGGCCAGCTGGAGTCCTCGTCCCACTGGCCACAGAACTGGATGGCAGGCTGGAAAGAAAAAGATCACAGGATATTCCGAGTTGGAAGGGATCCACAGGATCATCTAGTCCAATTCCCAAGCGAACACCCACACAGGGGTCGAACCCACAACCCCAGAGTCGTGGGCACCACGCTCCATCCATCTGAGCCTCCCATCATCCAGACAATACCACTGAGCTCCTCATCCAGTCTTTTCTTAAACACCTCCAGGGATGGCGACTCCACCACCTCCCTGGGCAGCCCATTCCAATGAGGGATCACTCTGCATGAAAAGCTCTTCCAGACTTCCAGTCTAAACCTCCCATGGCACAGCTTGAGGCCATGTCCTCTTATTCTGGTGTTGTCAGCCTGAGAGAAGAGATTCACACCCACTCCACTGCAACCTCCCTTCAGATAGTTGTAACCAGCACTGAGGTCACCTCTGAGCCTCCTCTTCTCCAGGCTGAGCAGCCCTGGTTCCCGTAGCCGCTCTCCCATGGGGCTGGTTCTCCAGTCCTTTCACCATCCTTGTCACCCTTCTCTGGACCCTCTCAAGCAGCTCAACATCTTCCTTAAACTGGGGAACCCAGAACTCAAGATGTGGTCTGACCAGTGCTGAGTACAGGGGAAGAATAACTTCCCTAGTCCTACTGGCCCCACTGTTCCTGATACAGGCCAGGATGCGAGGGAGTTCAAAGCTCACCCTTTCCCACCGTTCAAGAAGCCAACCTGCCCAGAGAGTGGTGGAGATATCAACACCAAGTTGTCTGTCATGGCATTGGCTTCTCCTCTGTCGTGCTCTGGGGCAAGTGGTCTTCCAGGGGGAATCCTGTGTAGGGCAAAGGAATAGAGGGACTTTGGTGTTGGAGAGGATCTTGGCCTTCAGAAATGCCTGTCACAATTCAGGGGTCGCCCTTTGCCTTGTTTTGCTCTGGGGAACGAGGAATTTGCTGCAGGTTTGGCTGCGGAACAACCACAGGTTTCCTGGTGTGTGTCTCTCTCTGCCTCCCAAAAAGCAGAACTGCACTGTTTTTTCCTGGCAATGTCATAAAAATAGCCTGAAGGGTTTAGAATTAAAACATCCCACTACATGGGCAGTATTTTGCTTCAGAGGGTTGGGGGTTTTTTTCCCCTAAGGCTCTCCTGCCACTCACTGACATTGAGATTCCTTTTCTGAATACATTTTTAGCATTTTTAGTTTTCTCAGCTTATCCAGTGTTACTATTGGCTCTGCTCTGATGGCTTTTACATCAGTTCCAAATAAAGCACTGAATAACTCAAAAACAGCAAAGAGACTCACTCATGACCAGCAACAGCAAAATGAGGCCCACCTGTTTTGAATCATGGCATGCACTTTGCAGTGAAGGTTTCAAAGAATCACAGAATGGTTTTGGTTGGAACAAGCCTTAAAAATCACCTCGTTCCAACCCCTCTGCCATGGTCAGGGACACTTTCCACTAGACCAGGTTGTTCAAAGTCTTCTTCGGCAAATTTCTTGAGGAACATAAGAATATTTTTGCAGGGACACGTATGCACAAGTGTGGACATAGACATCCCTGTCTGGTGTCATATGTGAACTAGCAAGAACATCCTCAGCTCATTTGAAGTGGAGAGAGAAACCAGACATGGAAATATTTGTGGTCCTCACAGGGCTGTGGTAATCTGAAACAGCAGTGGAAATAATAACCTCAACACTAAAACAAAATTACTCCCTTTTCAAACTGAGCACATCATGCGCATTAAAGCCCTTGCTCGGGAGCTGCAGAGGTTTAGGTGAATCAATACTGGTGGTGTTATGATAGTTATTCTTTTTATCTGTGCTATTGCCAATTTCAGCTTTATGTGCCTGATGTTTTATACAACATTTCCTATAGCACTGCATCTAAGCAACCTGGTCCAGTGGAAGGTGTCCCTGCCCATGGCAGGGGGTCTGAAACTAGATGCTCTTTAAGATCCCTTCCAACCCAAACCATTCTAAGATTCTGTGATTCTAATTATTTAGACCATGGGTGATGATTCCCAGGCTAAATGATACAACTATCATTTAGGTAGATGTCCATCCTAGGTGGATGCTGATATTTTATACCAAATATGACCCAATCTATCATTTCTCTCAAAAAGAATTAGTAACTTGGTTCGATTCAGACTGAAGCCTGAGACTGCATTAACACACATTCCATGGAATATCTGGGGGTCTAAAACTCTGGTGTCAGAGGGAGTGACCATTTCATCATTACAAAAGTACAAACGAGCCTCCACATCTGTGCACAACTGCTACAATGTAATAAGAGTCGTAAGATTAAATGTAATAATAAAAGTTTCATTGTCATTAGTTGCAAACATATTTTTATATTTCAGAGATTTAGGGTGAAATTCCAGCTAAAAGGAAAGATATCTTTATCCACTGTCTCGAGAGAGAGGCTGGAATTACTTAGTGACAGTGTTTTGAAGCAGATTGAATACAAGATACAAGGATATAAAACAGACCCACTGAAAAACCAGCTAATTAAAGTGGGGTTTATCTAAGAGCAGAGGACAGAGGATGGTACAGTCCATGGAAGAGTGCCTATATACAGAAACACTGCTTAT
Organism: Pitta sordida; assembly: GCA_013390025.1. Lineage (NCBI taxonomy): Eukaryota > Metazoa > Chordata > Aves > Passeriformes > Pittidae > Pitta > Pitta sordida. The sequence goes on from WEKX01011386.1 coordinate 393,262, forward strand.
TAATCCAACTGTAGCACAATATGACACATTCCATAAATTCCTGTCGGACAAAAACACCTGTCTGACAAATGCCTCCTGCAAAACACTGCATGATGCAGTTTTAAAAGGTGGGATCCACCAGAACATTTGGTTGAGGTTTGCTGAATGCTTTAGTTTCAACTCTCACGTTGCACTAAGCATCTGAAGGTATTTAGAACCCTCCAGATAACTGTAATGGGAAAGTAAGGCCATAAGAAATACACCAGACTGTTCTTGCTGGCACCCTGTGAGATACTGACAGAAGTCTTGCAAGAATTAAGAATAAACTCCTCTTCATATTGTGGCTTTTCGTTTTTTTCTTAAGATGTTCCCCAATTCTAAGCAAAAACCACTCTAGTTCTTCACTTAAGTATTTGGAAGGGGCCTTGAAGATCACCTCATTCCACCACCTGCCACGGGCAGGGACACCTTCCACTATCCCAGGCTGCTCCAAGCCCTGTCCAACCTAGTCTTGGACACTTTCAGGGATGGGGCAGCCACAGCGTCTCTGGGAAACTGTGCCAGGGCCTCCCCACCCTCACAGCCAAGAATTTCTCCCCAGTATTCCATCCTCCCTCTGGCAGTGAGAAGCCATTACCCCTTGACCTGTCACTCCATCTGTTGTCACAATTCCCTCTCCAGCTCTCTTGGAGCACCTCTAGGCTCTGGAAGAGACTGCAAGCTCTCCCTGGATCCTTCTCTTCTCCAGGTGAACATCCCCAGCTCTCCCAGCCTGGCTCCAGGACAGAGGGGCTTCAGCCCTGGGAGCATCTCCATGACCTCCTCTGGACTCCCTCCAGCAACTCCACATCCTCCTTTGTGGAGCTGGATGCAGGACTCCAGCTGAGGTCTCATGAGAAAAAAGCACAAGAAATGGTTGAAACCATCTAGAAAACTAAGAACTATGAACCATCTTAAGTATGCCACTCAGAAAATATGCTGAATCAAATGCCCTCTTACCAAGATGTTACATTTGCCCATAGTCAGATATGGTCCCTACACCAACAACCTAAACAAAGACAGATTTTATTACTCAAAAGAAAGCTTACTACCCAAAGAATGAGGGAGAAAATGAGTTGATCAAAGTGATAAAATCTGTTGTTCTACTGATTCCATACCTAAAGGTTTACAGTGAGAAGATGGCTGGCTTAGTCCACTGCCATGTGGCTTTTTGAAGTGATTTCTGATTTGTATTATATTTTTTTCATTTTAAATAAAAATAAACAGGTGAATATCAACTAATAAGACCAAGAGTTGTTTATAATCACTTGTATCATCCTTGCAGTATCAGAGAGCGGATAAATCTAAAGAATCTGTCCCAAGTGGGAAAAGATGTTTTGCTAAAGGAACATACTTGAAATCACCACAGCACAGAGGAATGAACACGGGGGTTAGAGGGCAGGCAGCTCTATCAGGACTGAGGAAAGACATCAAACAATTTCATTTGGTGACCCTCCTCTTGCAGCCCTACACCCTTCCCCAAGATGAAAGATCACCTCTTTAAGATCCTTGAAAGAAGAAAGTGTGGCTTAGTGCAAGGTTAGTGAAATGGCCACCTGTCCTGAATCACCAATACAATTCACCTGGACCTTGAGAATCCCATGGGATTACCCTCCCTGTCTTCCGGGAGAAAAGCACATTGCTGTCTCCAATGGTAATGGAATTCTTCAGTTCCTTTGATGAATAGCGGTGGTGGCTACATCCAGTTCCTTTTAAGCAGACCATGGTGAAATAACGTTAACTAATATAGAAATTACATCCACAACCCTCATCAAGCAGGAAGGGTGAAAGAGTCACAACTCTAGAAATCCAGGTTCTCATCTGGCCCTTCTAGTTCCCTCCTGCTTTCTCTAGTTGACCTGTATTCAGGATAGTTCTGGTTGTATCCTGCACTCACCTTGCAGACACCAAATATCTGTCTCTGTGTGCTAAGGTGACCTGGGGACTTTGATACTTTGCAGTCCGAACACACTTTTAAACCCACTGGGACTGACCAAATCACCTGAGACCCCAAAGAAAAAATCATTGAGCCAAACATATTAACTCTCAAAGGACTGTTTGGCCTTGTCCTAAGCATCTTCATCATGCAGAGACTCCAACAGCTTTCCCTCTGCCTGCAGATGAGCGAGATAAGAACATTTTCCTCACTGTTTTTTCATAGAAGCAAAATTATTTCCATTTTTCCCCTGCTTGGCATCCAGTATTTGACCTCTGGTGTTTAATTTAAATAGTTCTCAAGTAAGACTGAGGAACAGCAGCAGCTGCAAGCACCGGGGTCATGGCTGAGAGCCCATCCCACACGTGCTTGTTGAATGAACCAGGAGGAACCCGCAGAGCCAAAGAAAGCTGCACTTCAACCCCTGGCACTGGGCATTTTCCTCCTGTGCTTTTTCCAGCCTCAGGAAAAATGGCAGGGAGCTTGAAAAATCAGGATGGGAGACAGAGAAACTGGCACAAAACAAGCTCTGAATGGCGAAGCTGGAGCTGGCTGGCAGCAGCTGCTGCAGTGAGGTGGCATCTTCCCACTCTGGCTTCAGTGCCTACCAGAGCTGGAATGATGATTTGGAAGAAAAGGAGCTTATGAGACCGTAACACCTCTGCACCATCTGTGTCACTGTCAGAGCTCACTCTTGAACATGGGGCAATTTCAACAAGGCTTAACAGGAGGAACAAGACCACAAAGATGCTGCATTTCAGCAAGGTTTGTGAAAATCAGTAGCTAAATTGAAGCAAGAGACTCTTGTATATTCCTCAAGTAAACAAGTATAACATGAACTGAACACTTAAAACGGTCATCCAAATTTTTGCAGAATATGTCCTCACATCCCACATTCACAGGACACTCTCCCTTGTGATACTTCCCATTCTGAATCCAGCACAGCAGACACCAGTAACTCACCGGGAATCATTAAGGAACCAGTTGTTCTTCCTTGGGCACCAAAGGACAGAAGAACCAGAGAAAGGATCTGACCTGAAAATTCAATGGTCACAGTCCTGCAGTACCTTCCACTTCTGACATCCATATGGGGTGTGTCATGGACACACCAAATTCTGTTTAGCAGGAAAAGGTTCCTCACCCAAAGAGTGGCTGGGCACTGGAACGGGATCCCCAGGGAAGTTGTCACGGCGCCAGGCTTGACATTGTTCAAAGGGCATTTGGACAAAATTCTCAGGCACATGGTAGGATTTTTGGGGTCATCCTGTGCAGAGTCAGGAGTTGGACTCAATGATCCTTGTAAATCCCTTCCAACTCAGAACATTCCATGATTTCTATGCACAGCTAATATCAAACCCACACCTTGTGTACCAGCCCCACAACTAGTGTACAACACAGGTTAATTTGGGGGGTATCAGCTCCTGCCTCATTAGATCTCCAAAGCACTGAATTAATCACATATATATTCAGAGCATATGACAAGTGATGTACATCTCCTTGCAATTCAGCAAATTATCCCCTTCCTCCCTGTTGCACCTTCTTTTTTTCCATTTTCAGACATATTTCTCTCCATTTTATGGGGTTTTTTGAGCTGCTGCTGTTGTCAGCCAGCCTGGGGTTGCCTTTATGTCAGCCTTTGGGGATATGATCTCCCAGTTTCTCAGCTTGTGCCTGTGACTGCCAGGGCTCAGAAACAGCAGCAGTGACTGCAATGAAATAAAGAACTGCAAATGAATAAAGAACAGCGATAGACTTGCATTCCCACACAGGCTGGCAAAAAATTCACAAATGGGAAAGATACCAAACTGCAAGGTCTGGGCTTAAAAGGGTTGAGAGATTCCTGTTTAGATATAGAATATATCACTTTGATCACACTTTATAGTAAGTAAATGAATTTTAAAGTTAACTGCATGTTATTTAGAGTACAGTGTCCAAAAAGGACTGCAACAACTATTACTGACACCAAGACAAGATCCCTCATCCTCTGATCAGAAAACAAAGAAATGTTAAAACAAACCCAATAACAAATAATGCAATTAAACACAGACTCTGCTTTCTGCTGTGCTCAGTATTTTCCCTTCTTCCCTAGATATTAGGAAGAAATTCTTGTCTGTGAGGGTGGGGAGGCCCTGGCACAGGTTTCCCAGAGAAGCTGTGGCTGCCCCATCCCTGGAAGTGTCCAAGACCAGGTTGGACGGGGCTCAGAGCAACCTGCGATAGTGGCAGGTGGTCAGAACAATATGACCCTTGAGGTTGCTTCCATCCCAAATCATTCTGCAATTGCCTGATTCCCAGTTGTAGGTTATCTGCAACACAACCACAGAGAGAAACCTGAACTCTGGAGGGTTTTCCCCATCAACTCCACCCCCAACAGCCAGTTTTATCCTTTCCCTTAAACACATCCAACAGAACACGGAGCACAGTACAGCTCCTGCAATCTCCAGCAGGAGGAATGTTCATCCCTCCTGGAGTGCACAAGGAAAGGTTTGGAACGCTGCCGACACAGCAGAGATTGACACCCACGAGGGCAGCCTTTCCTTGGTGCTGACAGATTGCCATTTAACCAGCAAGTACCGAGAGCAAGTGTTCCTGTCCTCAGTCACCACGGAGAGACAAGGTTAACATTTCAAGTGATGGAGTACAGCCTATATTTCCCCACGCCGTAGACCCAGGACTCCACACCACATTTGAAAACACTTTAATTTCAGTGATGGATACAGGGAGCTTACTTTCCAGCCTGTGAACTCTTGACAGCTCCTCAGTTTAATACATCAGGAAAAGATTTACACCCCCTCACCCAACTCCCATCCACCTGAAGGAAAGAAAAACGTATATTTGGAGGAGACAAAAGAGGAGGGGAGGTATTTTATTACACTAGATGTCTTTTACAGGGGAAGTATTTTCCGCCATCTGCTTTAATTATTCCTCCTGTATTGGCCACCATCTTCATGCAACAATAGGAATAATTATCTCCTCAAGGGCAGAAAAAAAAATATTTACAGAAACAAACAAAAGTTGATTATTTTTAGCTCCCAGGGAAAAAAAGAAACAAGCTACCTCTTAATGAAGGAGCAATTAGGAAGGTGGGTAGAACATCTATAATTAAACCAGACAAATTGGTGCAGGCTCCTCCCTCCTGCACACACTTGAAAGGGATGCAAATGCATGTTATTTCCTACAGTCAGCAGAGTTAACAAGGGAAATGCTGCCCAGTGCTGAATCAGTCTCTTGACATAATTCTCTGCTTCTCCTGCTTGTCGCACCTCTAACCCTTTGCCAAACTAACTGAAAAATGCTCACCTCCACCATAAAGTTATAGAATCTGAATTGGCACAGGTAAGTCTTACTCTGTATATAACCAACATCCCCGAGACAAGAATCACAGGACACTCTCTCACCCTGCTGTTGTAAGAACAGTCTCCTGCCTTCACTTCACCAGTCAGTGTAAAAATGTGCTTTTTTCTATATAAGCCAAAATCAAAAGAGGAATTTTGCAATGATTTTTTCATTCTGATCAATAAATAAGAATTTTGCTAACAGAGAGAATAAAGACATATACGTAGCTACACGAAAAATACTGAATTGGGTCATCCCAAAGAGGTCAGAAGATACTTGGGTTTTTGCAATATAAGATACAGACAGCAAGAAAAAACATTCTCTCTACCAATAGTAGATTGTGTGTACCGTGTGATGCCTTCTTTTGTAGACAAACATATGGATTTTGAATTCCAAAAAGAAATAAATAGAATTTACCTGTCTGTGCTATGAAATCAATGAATGGCCAAGGAACAGGCTGCCTAAGGAAATGGTGGAATCATCATTCCTGGAAGTGTTCAAAAAAATAGTAAATGTGGAGCTTAGGGACATGATTTATTGGTGGACCTGGCAGTGATGTGTTAATGGTTGTACTCGATGATCCTGGAGGGCTTTTCCAACCCAAATGATTCTCTGATTCTGTGGTTTTTAAGGCTACTAATGAATGCAGAAGTTCCCAAGACTCCTCTAAGCCGTGTCAGGACAGAGGGTAAGATCTAATGCTTATTACACATGTGCAGCAAACAACTGCCAGAAAAGAGCTGCAAACCAGCACATTGTGAACCTTTCTTGACTCTAGAAATTTTCTTTCCCATTCCATAACAGATCGTTTCCACTACAGAATAACAAACAAGCCAGAGACTGAGCTGCTTTTTTTTTTGCAGGGCTTCTCTTGCCCACTCAGCAATTCCAGAGAAGATGCTTTCAAATATTTAAGTAGCTTCTACTGTTTCTTTGGAAATCAGAGTGTCAAAGCAGTCTAGTGGATGCTACAATGTGCTCTAGTGACGCTTTAGAAGACTTTCATTCACGTACACATCACTGCAGTACTCAAGCTTTGTCACTGATTGAGGCATCTCCAAGCTGGATGTGAGGGAGTAACAAGAAGAACCCCTGGAGAGGCTTGCAATGGACAATCTATTTCCATCCCCTTAGCAAAAGCACCATATTCACCCTCAATTTCTATTTAATAGAATCACAGGATAACCTGAGATGGAAGAGACCCACAAGGATCATCGAGTCCAACTCCGGGTGCTGCACAGGACCCCCCAACAATCCCACCAAGTCCCTGAGAGCATTAGCCAAACATTTCCTGAGCTCTGCCAGCCTGGGGGCTGTGTCTATTGCCCTGGGGAGTACGCTCAATGCCTGACCACCTCTGGGCCAAGAACTTTTTCCTAATATCCAACCTAAAGCTGCCCCAAGATTTGGTAACATTTGGAAAATTCTTTGAAAGAAGAATATGGCAAAACTGGGAGCATGTTCCAACTCTGATTTCTCGTACTCTTCCCTCAGAGAAAAGGGAGCCTCTCGGCTTCTTGGAGTACATCAGCTTCAGACTTGGAGAAATTCCTCACCCAGTTCAATTCCACATGTTGATGGTCTTGAAAATACCATGGTCCAACCACGGAGGTCCTTCTCTTCTGAGTGCCAGTAGTTATATCAGCCCCTGATGCCAGTTTAGCACTAAGGGAGTTGTAGATTTTAGATGTTGGTACGAAATACCTCAGCAAAACAGTGATGAATTTCACTAATGATCCAAAGGCATGAATGGAAGGAAGATCCCCTCAAACCTGTGTCATGGCAGAGACCACTCACAGGCAACCCAGCTGAGCAGACACTGATAACCAAACTGGGCAACAAAGGCAGGTAGATAATAGGACCATCTTCTTCTATTTTCTGAAACAAATGTTTCAAAAAATGGCAGGAATGGTTGTGCTCAAGCCACAAATCATTAAGGAAGTAGCCTTACACACATTAAAAACCCAAACAACACAAATACCTCACAAATAATCCCCAACCAACCAAAAAAAAACCCAAAAAAAAAAAAAAAACCAGAAGGAGAAAAGCTATCTAGCAAAATACACACTGTGAAAAAATTAATCATTTATACCAAAAGGCAGCATTATCTCCAAGAAGACTGGAAGTAACGATATCTATGAATAAACCAAGGATGGAAATGAGCAGAATGCTTCTGACTATCCATGTGTTGAGAGTCTAACATGTTTCCAGAGGGAATAGGAGACCAAACTCTGTTTTCCCATATGAATTGACATGCTTGGCATGATTGCCTGGGACATAACCCAACAAACTGTTTCCAAGGCCACCAGATGATATTTTTATGACTATTTGCATCATGCACTGCTGTATAACTTCTGTTTCACTTTACTCCACCTTTAAAGTGCAAGTGGTGTTATCCTGCCTGGGAGGGCCACACAGCAGATCCTTCTTTAATGACTCCTGTAAATCATTGATACAACCAGGATCATGGCTGGGCACGTGCTGCATTATCCAGTATCTTTATTTTAATTGACACTGCCTGCTCCTTGAATTAAAAGAAAGTATTACTTTTCGTTTTCCTTATTTATTTGAATTTTAGCTGTCCTGCAGGAGTCTTTCTGACTTCTGCTGAGTTGCACAAGCACAAGAAGGGCAGAATCTGGCTGGGCATGTTCTCCACAGGACTGATGAATGAGCCCAGTCTCTCCCCAACTATTACAGGATAAATCTGTTTACACACAAAAAATTGACCTGGGCTGGTGAGGTGGGACTAGAACCAGGAAACTGGCACGTCCCAGAGGTAAAAATGCATTTGCAGCCAAAAGCATTAGTAACTCAAGACCATAAACAAGCCACAGTGTCATTAATTACTCAGACAGGGGCAGCCACAGAAGCAGTGAGAAGACCCAAAAGCCAACTGTAAATAGTTCATCTGGCTGATTAGTTCAGAAAAAAAATGAGTGGGCAGTTTCAGAGGTCAGAGCCCATGGCACAAGTCAGTCTCAGGCCAATTTGCAACTGGACAATGGCATGAGAACAGCTTAATTCCTGTAAAAAAAAAAAAAAAAAATTCCCAGGCAAAACCAGTGAAACCATGCAAAAAAACAACCAAAAAGAAAGGGGAAAAAAAAAGGCTTTACAGCAGGAGAGTAATCAACTACAATTTCCAAGCACAGAAGGTAAGGCTCTTTGCACCAGAGTATTTAATTAAAGACATGGAGGATTAGTTAGATCTAATGGTGCTTTTATAGGGAGGGCACTAAAAGATCTCTTGTTTTGGGGGGTGCATGTCCCAGATATAGCATGAGCCATCTTCCTACACACAAGCAGCAAAGCTCACCCAAATTCAAGGTGAAATACCAAATAACAGGAGGATATGGATGCTATTAACCCATTCCATAATTGAACAAACCATGAGACTTCTTGGCAGGTTCTTGTCTATTTACCACACTGACACGAGTGCCAAAACGTTGGTCTTGAGCCTCTCAGGGCCTTTTGAGGGTTACACTGGGAGGGCATCCTAAAATCAGGAATCTCAACTGCAAATATTAAAGAAAACACCCTGGAAGCAGTGGAAGTGCCTTGGAGCACAGGAAGAGCCTCAATTCACAAAATACAACTTTTCTGCATGGGTAACTCACTGTTAATTCACAGGAATCTTCCCAATGTTCATCTATGGCCTGACATTCAGAGACAGATTATTTCAGGGGAAACCATCCTTGCACAGAGTTTTAAGCCCAACTTTCCAGAAAATCCTGTGTGTGTAAAAACATCAGGGAATTCAGTGCAACCTTTTACTTTAGATACTACAGGACTGGTTTGCCTTTTCCAGAGCACAGTTAAAGGGCACACATAGTTTACACATCTCTCTAAACCAGCGATTTCTCAAAAGATGGAGGTTTCTGAAACAAATTAAAACCAGCAATTTAATGGCAACGGGAAAATTGCAGCATCAAGTTGTTTACACAAGCAGGATAACCAAGCCTGGTGTCTGTCTCTGTCTCTGCAGTGCTCACTCTGCAAACACTGTCTCACAATTCAATGATCTTGAGTTACACTGACTAATTTGAGAGCAAATATTGCAAATGCAAAGATTAGCTTAACAATTTTCCAACCACCTGCAGGAAAAGACATCAAATTATGTGATTATGTACCCACAAGATGGATTTCTGAATGGGCACTACAGTAAATGGGGTGGGAAGAATTAGGCTGGACCACCCCAACAGTGTCAGGGAGAGCTGATGATGAGTTTTTTTGATCAGGCAGGAGGATAAAAAAAATCACGGAGTAGTTTGGGTTGGGAGGTACCTCTAGAGATCATCTAGTCCAAACTCTCTGCCAAGGTAGGGTTATCTGGAGCAGGTGGCACAAGAACATGCCCAGGTGGCTTTGGAATTGCTCCAGAGAACGAGACTCCCTCCCTGGGCAGCCTATTCCAATGCTCTGCCACCCACAATGTGAAGAAGCTCTTCCTCATGTTGAGGTGGAACATTTTGTGGTTTAGAACCCTTTGCAAGAGCCCCAAATCAGCTGAAAAGGTCAGAGCACTGGTGTGGGATCCAGCTCCTGACTTTCACACAGCTCCTATGAGAATAGAAGGAATACAAGTGAACTGATACACAAACCATCTCCACAGCAAACCTGGCTTGCAGTGGGTTGACAGTGATTTACCAGGCAAAGTTTGGTATGTCTTATGCATAAAATAAAGCAGACAGACAACAAAACCACATCATCCAAGGACAAGCATCGGTACTGCCTTACTGCACCCACAACTCCTCAGCCAGAGCAGCAGGGTCATTGGAGTGACTGTCACTGGGCACAGCCATCTGCCCAGAGTGGGATCTGATGCAGCCCAGCAGCATTCAAAGGTGCATTCAACTCTGAAATCTGCACCCCTACTCCAGTGCAATGCCCTGAGTAAGCACAGGGGAGTTACCAAAGTCTTCATCTCTCAGAAGGGAAGTCCTGAAGGGGATCAGAGATGAGAAATTATGCTTTCCAACCGTAATGTTTCTATGACAGATTCTAACCGCCTTGGCACACTTCAGTTGTAGCCACCACCCACAGCACTTTGAGCCAGGGTCTGCCATGCAGCTACTGAGCAGCAGCAAAACCAACCCAGATAACATCAGTCAGTGTAGAAGTGAGTGTTCTTAACAGCGCAGCGATGCAACCAGCTGGTTAGAAACTGTCACTCAAGTCTGCTTTTGCATCACAGGGATAGTAGAAGTGTAACACAAGTATAAAGGGCCTGGCCAGCAGTGGAGGTGCATCACAGAATGGGATTGGTTTGGGTTGGAGGGGACCGTAAAGCTCATCTTGTTCCAACCTCCTGCCACAGGGCAGGGACACCTTCCACTAGACCAAGCTGTTCTAAAACACGTCCAGCCTAGCCTTGAACTCTTCTAGGGAAGGGGACTCCACAACCTCTCTGGGTAATCTCACAGAAAAGAATTTCTTCCTGATATCTAAACTGCCCTCTTTCAGTGCAAAGCCATTCCCCCTTGTTCTATCCATCACTCTGGAAAGTCCCAATCCAGCCTACCTGTAAACCTCCTTCAGCTACAGAAAGGATCATTTCCCCTCACTTGGGCTGTGCTATAGGGATACACGATTTGCTGAGACCATCCTGCTCCTGCAGAAGAGTGGGGCAGTGACCAGCAGTGCTGGTGTGAGACTTCTGCAATGGAGACAACCCTGCTCCTGCCCCTCAGGTACAGCGTTTCCCCCCTGCACAGCTGTTGTTTCAGTGACGTGAGCTTTCTAAACAGCCCAGCCTGACTTGTGAGCTTCCCGAGCCCGCTTTCCAACTCAGTGTCCTGTTTAGTTTTAGCACATCAACAGCATGCTGCCTTAGCCTATCTGTGTGCATTATCTACTGCCATAATGTATCATGTACTGAACTACAGCATCATTACAGGTAAGTGCTCAGGTTTAAATGCAAACATAATTGCATAATGTGGTACAGCCAGGAAGAATAATGCAGGAAATAGAGCCAGCTCCATCTGATAGTGCAATCTGACTGGAACGCCGGCCCTTCGGATCAAACACGCAGCCCAGAATGGGCAACCAAGAAGAAGAGTGCATTGTGGTATCTTTATTGTCATCGTCAAAAACACTTATCTGCCACAAAGGTAAAAAGGTAAAGATGAGACACATACAGAAGAGGTCACAGCAGCAGTAGGGTAACACTGGGTTATGAGGGTTAGGAAGATGTCACGCCTTAGCAAAGGCCACCTTCGTGCTGTCACTCTGAGCTGAATTTGCCAGTTCCTAACAGGAATCTGAGCATTAAGTGGCATTTAGGAGTCTGGGAATATCCATGCTATTTCCCCGCAGTCAGGGGTGTCTCATGGTGATAAACTCAGACAAAGCCTCAGACCTTACAGTACAAGGAGCTGCACAAAAAAGGGAGAACATTCCTGAAGCAAGATGCCTTCCAAAGAAACGTCTGCTGAAGATATAGACACTTTAATACACTCATTTTACCTATACAGCTAAAATTAGAACTGATTCTCAAAGGAAGAGGCCTTCCATCTATTATTTTTTTTTTCAGTAGTTTGAGCTCACAGTGGCCCATGACTTCAGCAGGGATGAAGAAAGCATCACAACCCAAGTTAGAAGGCAACTGAAGTTAATTTAGTGTACTTGGTACAGAACAAGAACACCTCTGCTGGAAAGAGCATCACACATGATGGGACAGTAACCACTCTTGTAATTTAAAAACGTTTTAGCCCAAACTTTTTTCAAACCATGGGTTCACAGGTTATTCTGAGTTGGAAGGGACCCACAGGATCATCTAGTCCAACTCCCAAGTGAATGCCCCACCCAGGGGTCACAACAAGATGAGAGGTTAGCATAAGAGAACGACTCAGCCAACACGCTGCTCTCTGAACTCAGAAGCCTTTGAGCTGAAAGCACAANCTCCTGAAGCAAGGTGCCTTCCAAAGAAAAACATGTCTGCCAAAGATATAGACACTTTAATGCACTTATTTTACCTATACAGCTAGAATTAGAACTGATTCTCAATGGAAGAGCCCTTCCATCTATTAATTTTTTTTTCAGTAGTTTGAGCTCAGAGTGGTCCATGACTTCAGCAGGGGTGCAGAAAGCATCACAACCCAAGTTAGAAGGCAACTGAAGTTAATTTAGTGTACTTGGTACAGAACAAGAACACCTCTGCTGGAAAGAGCATCACACATGATGGGACAGTAACCACCCTTGTAATTTAAAAAGGTTTTAGCCCAAACGTCTTTCAAATCATGGGTTCACAGGTTATTCTGAGTTGGAAGGGACCCACAGGATCATCTAGTCCAGCTCCCAAGCGAACGCCCACCCAGGGGTCACAACAAGATGAGAGGTTAGCATAAGAGAACGACTCAGCCAACACGCTGCTCTCTGAACTCAGAAGCCTTTGAGCTGAAAGCACAAACTGCTGCTGTTTGAGCTGTAAAGCCATCCCTCTGCCTCACAGGGCCGTAACAGCTCATCTTTGTTGGGCATGCAGATCTCCTGCAATAATGTTCACTTCATGGCTTTCACTACTGCACTCCCACACACACATTTATCTGACTGTTCATCAGATGTGACATCCAGGATCTCTTTACCCAAGAATCACTGATAGCACAGCCTCATCCCAGTATCTGAATGTATTCAAGTGCCAATGGATGCAGATGTGTGCCAAGTATCACATTCCAAAGGCAGATTTAATTTTGGAGAGAGATTGGCACCATACAAGTGTCCACACCCAAATGAGGATGCATGAAGTAGAAGCTCCTCAGTGCAAACCCAAAAAGGTCTATCCACCACTAGCTATCACCACCTGGAGAAAATTCCCCAAAATTTTTACCCCATGGTACCTTTCTCCAAGTCTCTCACATACCTGGCAATCCAGAAGCTCCTGCTATCATCTCTGGAAGTGGGTCCATGGCTTGGAGCTATGCCAGTGATCAACATCTACAGTCTTTTCTTTATGGAAAATCTTGATTTCTGCAAGGCTGCCTGGGCCATCTCATCTTTGAAGCCATGTTTTTAACTCCAGTGGCTTCATCCCCTGACTCACCCCAATAGGGCTCTCAAAAACTTGCTGCAGAGCAACACCAACTGCCCAACTTGTTCTGAACCATTTCATTTCAGAGAACCACGAATCATAGACTGCTTTGGGTCAGAAGGGACCTTACAGATCACCTCATTCCAAATCCTTGCAATGGGCCAGGGGCACCTTCCACTATCCCAGGTGGCTCCAAGCCCCAACCAGCCTGGCCTTGGACACTTCCAGAGATGCGGCAGCCACAACTTCCCTGGGCAACCTGTGCCAGTGTCTCACTACCCACACAGACAAGAATTTCTTCCTAATGTCTAGTCTAAACCTAGCATAGAATGGTCCACGCTGCCTTGCCATGCCTGCCTTCGTGGGTTTACTGGAGAGGTCACAAAAAAATCTTCTTTCAACACTGAAAGCAAAAACTGCATATTCCACTTACCAAACACAGGTTCAGGCAGAAGGAATAAATGTGAATTAGAGAATGAAAGAGCAAGACAGTGTACATGAAAGGAGGAGAACCATAACTCCTAAGTGGGTGAAGTTGAGCCTGGCCCTTGACCCAAAGAAGATGCGTGAAAGCATGAAAATAAATCAATATGCAAACCAGCAATCTCTTTCCTCAATTTTATTTGAGGAAGCTCAAATTTACCCAGCTCCTCACAAACTGTCTTTGGCTAAAATCACCACTAACGAGCTCTGACACTTGAAATTTAACTGAATACGAGCTAACAGCTCCCAGCCCTCCACCACCCATGAAGTTAACTGGGAATATTTTGTTAAAGCCATGGACGGGGCTAAACTGGTGTTTTATTGAGAAGGCACAGCGTTCACGGGCAAGTGTTTGCAGCACCCACTTCACCTGAGCTACCCTGCCCTGGCACGTCTGCTTTTCCTCACAGGGACCACAGAGCCCTCCACTCCTTCCCATGGCCAGTATAATTATTTGCTGGTTTTTACGAGGTAGCCTTACGATCCCCTTAATGAAGTCCTTTGCTCTGCAGCTATTCACGAGGACAGATTGGACACGAGGGGCTTCCACTTAGGGAGCTGCCAATCAGGGGAAGGTACCCAGCAGTTGTTAAGTCAGTCCATCACCCGGCTATTACAGGCTCATCATGAAAACAGCTTGCTTTTACAGGCAATCACATAAAATTAACCCTTTCCTTAAAGACAAAAGGAAGCCTTGAGCAGATTTATTGTGGCCCGGTGCTTGAGCACGGTTGTTTTCTCTGCTGCTACAACATTTTTAAAATTTATTAATAAACACTCTCTGAACTGAAATAGTACAACAATTTGTTTGTCCTTTAACTGTACACATGGTTCACATTTTTAGTCTATGTTAAACCTTCTGAAAGCACCACCAGTAACAAAACCAGAAAAAAAAAAATCAACCTTTTAAAAAACCCAGCACAACATTGTTTGTCCTTACTGTACTGATTACTCTAAACTCTGTGCACAGAACAGATCATGATAGAAGATGATTATCTTTCCATCCCTACCAGTGGTATTATTGCAATAACAGACTTCAAGTATTTTTCATCCTCAGGATTTACTCACTTTTTTTTTCCTAAAGGAAAAAAGCAAAATTAAAGTGTGTCCTCATCCCACACAGTTGACCCAAGGCTTCTTCTCACTTCTTGTGGGCTGGATGGGACACCAAAGGACCAGACTCAGAACTTTAGAACTGCTTCCCTATAGAGGGGATGTCATTGAGCACCCACCTCTGCCAGAAAGAAGAGAGGCATCACACTGTGTCCAGGCATAGCCTCCAACCTCACAGAAACATTGCAGAGATAGAAGGAGGAGATCCTGCTCCCCTGCAATTCACAGCTCATGATAACCAGCCCACCTGAGTTACTGGCCCACATCCTGCCAGTGCTTCTCCAGATGAGCCAATGTCCCTGAAAACTGAATGACTTCGTGTACACACAGCAGGTTTTTCTCCCTCAAAATCCTCTGTGAACAAACCACCAGTAATTAGGAGTGACTTGAAGGAACGTGGAGCTGCATGTCACCTCATCCATGACAACACACGTAGGCTCAGAATTTAAAAGGATTAAATGAAATGAGGGGTCCCTTCCAACTCAGAATAACCTGTGAAGACAACGTCTCCATCCATGGTCCAACCACATCAGGGGCCCTTCCAACAGTCCCACTCTGACCAAGACTACACTACTAACATCTCTCAGCTTTCAATAGAGGGTAACCATATGTCTCATCCTTGCTGGGTGCTGAGCCAGGCCCCAGAAATTTTTGGGAAGTGTTTGAAGGCAAAACAATGTCTCCACTACACAGAAAACTCCTGCAGGAAACATCAGACACATAACTGCTCTCTTTGGAACTGGGGAGGGGAAACAAGTCACATGGAGATGTAGAGTCCAATATTAGTGATGCAAGTGTCTGAAGTGCCACATCTTTATCCCATGTCACACCACATGAAAGACAAGACCATCAGATATGTTAAGCCATGTTTTAAGGCAGAACAAGTCTGGGCTAAGTGTGCCTCCAAGTTCCTCAGCCCTTTTCCAATGGAATTCAAGGTAGGCAGATGGAGAAGGCTTAAGACTCCCCTCCAACTTGACCCAGAGCCCAAGGTCAGACCCCAGCAAGGTCCCAGGTATCAAACACTCCCAGTCCCTTCCCCCAAACTAAGATAAGGCCAGGTTGGATGGGGCTCTGAGCAACCTGGTCTGGTGGAAGGATGTCGATGATCTTTAAGGTCCCTTCCAACCCAAAATGTTATATCAGTTTATGAATCTGAATCCCTCACACTGAGAACCAGAGCCATGGTTTCAACCACAGACAATCCTTCCCACTCCAAAACTGCCAGAATGCCAAAGGAGTCAATTTGAGTTTCTGTCATAATTAAACAGAAATGTGGCAGCAAGACTGTGCAAAAGGCTTAGAGAAAGTGGAGAGAACATGTGCCCACAGGGAGGCTTCCCCACACCCTCCTAACCTTAATTCAAGCCTTGCCTTTATGTGGGAAGGGAAAGATTTGCCTTCTACTCCCTGGAGGAGCACCTTCAAAATTACACTTTTCACTCTGAATCTGTATTAAGCATTGGGAGCAGGAATAAACAGAGGGGGGAGAAAGAAGATGGTTTTCATCACACTGTGCTGTGCTCAGTTCTGATTTCACACGAGCGTGTTTAAATGTGAGTGGAAAGGCTCTGGGGTGCTGTGGGTTACAGGAGGCTGGCATCGAGTTCTGGAGATAGTGGCATCCCATCCAGGGTTTAAAGTCATCCCATCCTAGGAATAGCTTCCAATAACCCTCTAAAAGCATCAGTATGACTGGTGGAGAGGAGGGCTCCCAGGAAAGCCATGTACAGTTTAAGGAGGAGAGACACTAAAAAGATGGTGGGATTGAAAATTAAAAGATGGTGCTCACAGCAGGGAAAAAAAGAAAGTTACAGTTCAGTCTTTCATTTTTGATCTGACAGAAGGAAAGGAAGGAGTTAAACCTGGAATCAGAAAGCAAAAAGTTAAAGGAAAATAAAACTGCACCACAAGCACATCTAAATTTCCCACTGCAGCCCAAGGCTGAACCCATTAAAAGAGAAAAGGAAAATAAAAAAAAGAGAGAAAATAAAAGAAGAAAAGAGAAAACCAAGAAAGGAAGAGAAGCAATTTTGCTTATCCTTTCCTCACACACCTAGCAGCCACTTTTTTATATTATTTATTTATTTACCTCCCCCCTTCCAAAGCAAGGCCCTTATTTTCTCATTTAGTCCTACAGAGATTGTCCTCCTGGAATGACCTTTTTTGATTTCTCCCTCTCTCTCCTCCACTCCTTCTTCCTCCCCCCTCCTCCTCGCTGCCTCCAGGCCATTGCCCTCGTGCCAGTAACTAGATAACACACTCTATCAGAGATTTTTTAAAAAATCATTGCAAAGGCACTAGGGCTGATAGTGGCATCAATCCTAGGCTGACACGGGCTCGGGTCAACCATTTATCTCTTCACATTGCCTGTGGTTACTGGGGAGGCCATCTTGGTTCTCTACATCTTAACAACCTTGCAGTGGTACCTCTCTGCTCCGATAGCATCTGCACCCCAACACTGGCTTTGTAGGCTTATTTTTATTAGCTTTTTATGGACTGCTCTGCTTCCTTTCTGTGAGGCTTGGTGGATTTCATTTCATTCCCCACCTCCTTCTGAAAAGAGCACAGGGATCAAGATACCAGGTTAAGAAAACAGGGAATTTGGAGGTGTAAAAGTGGACTTGTCTGTTAAAAGTGCACATTTATGAAAATAAGCACAAAATATTATAAGAGTTTCATCAATTCTACTCCTGATGTCCCATCCCTTGTGACATGGCTATTTTCAGCCAAAGGACCTGGGAGCTCTACTAGCAGCCAAGACACCATAAAGTCAGGTCCTGTCAAGATATTCACTAATAAGTCAAACAAAACCATTCTCAAGCCTC
The DNA here is from genome assembly GCA_013390025.1 of Pitta sordida. Taxonomy (NCBI): domain Eukaryota; kingdom Metazoa; phylum Chordata; class Aves; order Passeriformes; family Pittidae; genus Pitta; species Pitta sordida. The sequence continues at coordinate 411,005 of WEKX01011386.1, forward strand.
AGCTATATATGATCCCTATGGCCAGGATAAAGGGTACTGAAGTTTTGCACTCTCCAAAGGGATACACAGGAATGAAATACCATATCGCATAATAATTGTCCCTCGAGCGGAGAAGAGAGTTGTTCTATTAAACCCCTCCAAACAAACTCCATATCAAGACGGAATTTGCTCCGTTCCTTCCCTTCCAACATTTTCTGCACAACATGAGGCTGCAGGGCAAATGGAACTGGTTCTTCCCCTCTGCCAAGGGGGGAAGGAGCACAAACCTGACTCCTACCAACACAGGCTGCCAGGCCTCATTTGGACCAGGGTGAGTCCCTCCTCACAGGCAACATGTTTCATCCATGCTCCATCCCTGGAAGTGTTCAAGACCAGGTCAGATGGAGCTTGGAGCAACCTGGTCTAGTGGAAGGGGGGATTTGAACAAAATGGTTCAAATCCCCCCTTTGGTTCTTTCCACCCAAAACCATTGCATGATTTGGCATCAGTCCTGGAGAAAATACTGATCTGGATTTCAAGAGAGTCTCTCATGCTGCCCGCCCCAAAAGCTGCCTAGGATTTGCCACCTTTGCAAAGTTCCAAATATTTCCACTGGTTGAAGTTAATTTCTTTCCTCACCTCCAAATACTGTGGCAACCACAGAGACAGTAAGTGGGGGGGAAAGAGCAAAAAAAGAAAGGAAAGTAGTCATTCTAAGATCTGCAGAGGAATCCAAGGGTCTTGGAGAGCTAGTTTTGATTATATTAAGTGAAAACTGAACAGCAAAGGTGTTCTCTCAGGTGACTGTACATATGTTAGAAACAGCCTCTGTGTGTTTTTTTCCTATTTTTCTTTTATGAAAAGTGAACAAAGCAGTTATCCCAGTATCAATTACCAAGCTAAGGATTCACAGATCTCCAATACTCTAAGCTGCTCCTTAAATCTCAAGGCCTACCCTTAACGCCCTGTTTAAAAACAAACTCTCGGCAGCACAGCACATCCAAGCAGAGCCATAATCCAGGATGGCATTTTTATCTAGCAACTTATTTTTTATTAGCCTTCCATTCCTTAATGGGGACCCCTCGAGGCTTGGGTTGTAGAGAATTCACCAGGATACCAGTTCAGCTTCCCTACGACCGACTTAATATCCGTGGCATCTGCCCTCCACTGAACATTATATCACCCATCTGGGCCAGAGGAGGAGGGGCAGTGGAAGCAGGGAACCACGGCTCCAACAGCATTGCTTGCATGATGATTAGGTCTGGTCCAGTGATCTGGAATAATAATCTGAAGGCTCACTAAGCATAATGGGTTCAGAGCCACCCGAGCCTGGTCAGACCTTCCCATGAGCACCCTTTACACGTGTTATTGGGTGTGTTTTGCATGTCTCATCAGTGTCACAGCAGCTGACACCTCATTATGCAGCCAAGGTGGAAGTGGACAGGTACCGAGTGAGCATTAGAACTTTTCTTTTCCCTATTACTATTTAATTCATATCTTCCCATTATCCAGTGTATCATGAAGCTGGGAACTAATTAAGTCCTGTGGGAAACACAATCAGAGCTGGGGTTTTTTTCCACCCCCCTCTCTTTTCAGTAGGCTAAATTGCATTATATTGTGATATAAAAATAATTGTGCAACTCTTCTCAGATAATAACAGAGCAAGCTACAAACACTAACGATGCTGATGGGGCAGAGGCCTGCTGCTTATTCTGTGTGACCTAATTAAGTCATACAGGACAAAATACTTCAAACACAAAATGAGGCAAGAGCTTAATTCAGTTTCTAAAGAAAATCATAAAAGCCATTCCCTGGGGGATGGTGGGACACAGACCACACCCCAAGAAAAGTCCAGGCTGAACTCAAATATCATGAAATCTCTCATGAAACTCACAGATCTCCAGATAAGAACTTGAAACCCCCTGAAATTTTGGGAGTCCTCTAGACCCAGAGCTGGACCCAGCTCAGCCTGTAAAAATTGACCTGATATTCTTGGAGATCTTTTGCAACTTCAATGACTCTATGGCTCATACGAACAACAGCTCAGAGACCAGATTTGAAAGGACAAAACTTAAGTGATGGATTTTGCAGCACCTACTAGAAAATGCAGCTGTTTTCCTGAGGATTCTGCCCAAAACTTGTCAAAGGGGTTCAACCAAGACATCAAATTCCAGTGTCTGACTCAAGGAGGCAGCATGAACAGAGCATTTCCAAAAACTAACCATCAACTATCATTTTGTGATAGTAAGAGCCCTATTTTCAAGCAAAGTTATGCTGGAATCAGAGGTGGAAGAATGTTATTCCCTGCAGAATTAGGCTTAGATATCTCATGCAGATCATCCAAAACCTAAGATATCTAGAGTTAAACCCTTATTTTTCACTGAAACAGATCTTTATATGCATTTATTGAGGGAAAGGGGAATTAAAGAAACAGGGAAAAATGCACCCATGAAGACTTTGTGTCTAGGTACAACAATCTTCTAGTACTTGGAGCTTCTAAGACAATAAAAGAAGTCCAAAGTGCAAACATCTTTAATGCTGAGCATAAGCTATTGGTAACAGGGCTGCTGAAAGCATCCTGGAAACACAGAACTGGAAGAGGTCAGCATCTTACCCAGCCTCTCCCATACATTCACCACACTCCTTCCCAGCACCTTTGGAGCTTCTGCCTGGCATTCTCCTACCAGGAGACCTGCTACAAAACCTTGTCACATTCACAGTCTACATCTGATTCATTCCCAACCTACTAAACCCCATTAATCATGTTTCCCTATTACTTTGAGATGTATGAACAGGTCCCTATTAGGTGTTTAATAAACCTCATGAAGAAATTACTTTACTCTAAAAGTTGTATTATAAAACGTCCTGAGTTCGAAGCGACCCACAAGGATCGAGTCCAACTCCTGGCCCTGCAAAGGACAGCCCCAACAATCCCACGATGAGCATTGTCCAAAATGCTGTTTGAACTCTGGCAGGCTTGGGTCTGTGACCACTTGTATCCCACAGAGTCAACTTCCCAGGACCAATCTTTTAAATTTTATTTATTTCTATATTTTCTACTCTGAACCAAGGCTGCTCTTTCTCTTTGCCAGTGTCTGTTCATTCCACACTCTAAGTAGTATAAGCCTCTGTCAGCCTCCCTACATCTCATCTTTTTACTTCCAATGCCATCCTGGAGCTAATCCATCACCATCATCATCATCTGACCATCCCCACCCCAGCCTTCCCACAAAGCCCAGCTGGGATGAGTTCTCAGCCTTCCCGGGCATCCCTCAGCTGGCAGAGGAGGAAGCAGCAAACAAACCACTGAGCTATGCAGGGAACAGCCATGGATCATGCCCCTTTTTTTTTATGGAGTGCTTTGAGATCCTTGCATGAGCATGCAATAGAAGTGCCAGATGTTATTATAAAGAGATGCAGCCCCATTACTTGTACACGGAGTTGTGCTGCCTGCTAATAGCACCATTATCTTAAGGCACGTGGTGCTATTAATGCATTTCACTGCTTAGCGCTGAACCTGGGGACCATTTTTTCCACTGGAAAGGTAAGGCCAGTTCACATGACATGATTTAAACCTCTACAGTGAAGCATGCACACGCTGCACCAGGTCGTAAATCTTAACGGGATGCTGTCAGCTAGAAAGGGACCAAAATTGAAACCATTTATCTGAACTCCCCACCCATCCACCTCTGCTCACCCAAGCCAGTTTTGGGAAGAGGGATAAAATGATTCCAAATGCCCACTGGGTTCATTAAGCAGCAGCAAATCCCAGCTCTAAAGTGCTGCTGTTTTCATCCCACTCTGAATGAATTTGTTCATTCAGGACACTTAGGACTTTCTTGATTTTTCCCAGTCAGAGCAGAAAAATTGTAGCGGAGACAAACCTCGCTACTTGTTCCTATTCTTGCTCCCAACCTGGCTCAAAAGTCAACCTCTGATCATCTCCTCACTGAGGCTGCAGGACCTGGGACACAACTGAGCTGCTCAGACCACAGCCAGCAGCAGGTGCTGAGTGCCCCTCTAGTGCCCCAGCCCAGGCTTTGGAGCTGTAGAGATGCCCTTATCCCCTTTGAGAAGGAAAATACGAATAGAAGGATTCATATAAGGAACTGTCCACACACTTCCCTTTGTTGGCCTCCTGCAGGTGGGAATGTTCCTGACAGAATAACTAACAAGGCTAATGAGCAAACAAAAAGTAAGGGGTAACAGGCTACACGTGACATTCCTTCACAGACCAAGGACAGGCTGAACAGAAGGAAGGAAAGTAATTTATTTTGGGATATTCTGCTGCAATAGCAACATTCATGTAAAACAGATTTGCAGGGCAAGTGTTCAGAGACTCCTAGATATAGATCATATATGGAGTAATCAGATAAAGGACCTGATGCTAGAAATGCAACAAAATTCTCTGCCAGGACATTGCAGATACTTTTGGGGTGGTGAGGGAAATTTAAATGCAATTAAAGGAAATATTTTTTCAGCTGGAGTTAAAAATTACCATGGTGGCTTTAAACATCCATGATGAGCTTAGGAATTTCAGTTTCCTGACTCTCAACCAGTCCGAGACACTTATGTGATAATTTAATAGCTAAAATACAGCCTTTGTGTTTTATCATAGATCAGGTGTGTAACTGTCCCCATCACACTGCCCTGTACATGGTGGGTCTCCACCACTTCTCAGGAGCTGCTCATTTAGGAATAATCCTAAATAGAATATCCAGCCCCTCTGAATTTCTTCTTACAGGTGGCACAACCCAGTATTCAGCTCAACATCCCCCAAAATTCTGCCAAACCATGAGGACTCTGAAAGGACATTTCACGTTTGCAATGAACATTTTTTGGTATAGAGGCTTACAATGATGATAGTTTAGATTTACAGGTTTTTTGTCGTGAACTCATTGCATATGTCTTTTTTTTCTGGCTATGCCCCCAGATTGCACTGGGAAGACTGTCCTATATTCCTCTAGTTACTGAAAAGAAACAAAACCCAAATATAACCAGAGCTGCAAAAATGCTGAGTGCTAAGTCACTGCCAGAGAGCTGAAACTCTGCACCTCACGGCTGAGATTTCTGCTCAACAGAAAATTACATTTTTAGAACAAAATTGAATTTATATTCTAAAATAGGAGAGAGTGTTAAAAATATATATACAACGCCCAGAAAATAAGGTGAAGCTCATTTATGTCTCATAAAATAACATGATTAACCATAGTTAACCATTACAGGTTCACATTACTTCAGTTGTGCTGTGTTAGAACTGCTGTTCAAAGTTGGAAAGCATTTAATATTATATATTGCTGCTGCTCAGACTAAATTGTTTTTTTTTCTTGCCCCCCTTTAAATGTACACAATATTACAAATTTAATTTTAAGCTGTTTGAATCAGTCTGTAAAAAAGATTTGATTATACCTGAGTGTTCTGGCCCCAGTTTTTCCATATCTCAGTAATCTTGGCAGTAATTGGCTGATTAGCTCCCTCACACTCCATCTCTGCCTCAGTTTCCATGGTAATGTTACAGGAGCTATTATAGATGAGAACTTCATCTCTTTCCACTTTAGGGCTGAAACGAGAAGGGAGGTTAAATGGGGTGTCATCAATCTTAATGAAATGCAATTATTTTTACTCTTATTAATCATTGCAAGCCATTAGCTTGTGGCAACTCCTGGCCACCATTTGTCAAACTTTGCAAATTTCTGTAATTTTGTTTTCATTCTTTTATTGTTTATTTGGTTTTTTCCCCCCTTTATCTGCACACACTCAGGATGAAAATACACGCAGTAAATATCTCTCAGTGATGCTTTTCTGCTTCCCCAAACTATTACAAATAGGAGCAAATGTTGTTCGAGGAAGGAGGGAAAACAAGCGCAGACAACAGCGAGGGAATCAGCAGCGTTAGGATCAAAGATGGACTCCTACATGGAGTAGGGTTTGCTCGTGTCTCTCCCCTCCCCATCTTACTCACACTTAGCAATGGGGAATGAATAACTTGCAACTCCCCTAGGGCAAGTGGAGAAATTGGAAAAGCCACACAACTGGCTAACCGGTCCCTAATTCCAACTGTGAAAAAATGAGCTCATTTAGGGGTTCCAATTCCTGCTACCCAGCTGATTGCAATGATGCTTTGTTGCTAAGATTGGAACATTAACTTGGTAAATTAATTAAACTTACTTAACAGCCCAGGCTAAGCAGATTCAATATATGTGCCAGTTATACCAACAGGCATTTGCTCTAAAGCCTCCCCTTGCATAGGGGGGAAAAGTAATAGACAAGGTTTAGGGGAAGAAACATTTTTTCCTCGGTTTTGCCACTGACAGTTGCTGATATTTTTTAGTGTTTCATTGAGAGGAGCCATAAGATTCAACATATGGTTTAGTGGTGAGAATGGCGGCGTTGAGTTAATGGCTGGACTTGATCTTAGGGGCCTTTTCCAACCTTAATGGTTCTGTGATTCAAAATGAGGAAAACTTTCAAATTTATTTCTACAGGGTTTGGCCCTGGGCAGGATAATCCACTTTTCATTCCTGCCTGGCCCATGACTCCCTCTTTCTCTCCTCAGCACCCCAGCATCTGCAACTTTTAGGAAGAAGAGAAGAGATAAGTTACAGCAATGCCAGCATAGCTTGGAAATTTCACCACTTTCCTAAATAGCTAAGAAGGGACAGAGTTCTTTCAGGAAAGGACAATGTGATTTACTCGAAATACAGGATAAGAAAGGCAGAACCAGGATATCAGAAGTTTCAGGTTCCTGAAAACTTCATATTACGTGATTTGCTGAAGTGTCAAAGTTAGAATCATGGAATGGTTTGGGTTGGAAGGGACCTTAAAGTTCTTGTTCAACCTCCTGCCATGGGCAGGGACACCTTCTACTATCCCAGGTGGCTCCAAGTCTCATCCAATTTTCTCAGGACGCAGTGTTCCAGGTGGGGTCTCCTGAGAGGGGAGCAGAGGGGGAGAAACACCTCCCTTGTCTAAAGTCAAGAAATTACTAAAATGCTACTAAAAGAAAAGTCTTCTGCACTTTGTTGAACCTCTCCAAAAGTCAATTTGTATTTTTATATTTAAAAGAACTCCTCCCTCTGTTGTACCAATAATCAAAGCCATAAGGAACTGCACTTGCTCTTGAGAGCAACACAAGGACTTTTTGATAAATCTTCACATTTTTTGACAAAAAGCAAAAAGTCCTTGCTTGCAAGGAAACAGCCAGTTGCTCTTATAACTGCATCCTGAGACACTGATGCTGGAAACCTCTTTAAAAATTGCAGTGTTTACAGGAAATTCAAAGGAAATTCAGGGATGTATCTTGGCACCACTGTTGTTAATGGCAACTCTCCTGCGGAATATGCATTTACCACTATGTGTTCACAAAGAATGGGCTGTGGTACAGACTAGATAAGGAAAGGATTTATTTCATCCACCGTAAAAAGTTTCCCAGAGAAGCTGTGGCTGCCCCTTCCATCCCTGGAAGTGCTCAAGGCCAGACTGGATGGGGCTTGGAGCAACACGATCCAGTGGAAGATAACCCTGACCATGGCAGGGGGTTTGAATGAGATGAGCTTTAAGATTCTTTCAAACCTAAACTATTTCATGATTCCATGAAATTAGTAAGAAAGAATGGGAAATATTCAATGTGCACTTAAGCCAAGAATTACTTCAGTAGTTTCATCCATATCCTGATAGGATTCATATATATTTTTGTTATTAATAGTTACTATTATAAATTACAACAATCAATGTGCACTGCTTCAGGAATTCCCCAAATAGTTCTTTTCTGGTTGGAATATTTTCATCTTCTAGTGATTTGCTGCAAATTCCATTAATATTTTGAAATGAAACATTTTTCTGACGTGAAATGTGAAGGGGAAAAAAGTTTTCAGACTTGCTGAAACAGGTTAATTTGGATGATTTAAAACATCTCTATTTCCTCAAATCAAGAAAATCACCTGAAAACAAACTATTTCTGTCCCTGCTTCTCTTTAGGAAGAACAAGTTGACAAATAGATTCACCAGGGTTTATTATTCTTGCATCTTTGCAAATGCATTATGTTATCAATAAAGAGGTGAGAACAATTTTGACACTCAAGGAGAGCAAGAAACAAAACCATGTTGGGTTGTCCTGTTTCTCTCAACTTTGTCGTTTCTCTGGTTTGGTGTTACACTGATGTGAGTAAAGCAAAGTCCAGCCAGACAAGATGAGGCTCCTGGAGTGTTTTTTGTAAATAAATCCTTTGGGGAGAAATAGAACTGATGAAATGACTTAAATTTCAGGGGAGGTTTTTCCTAAAATTAGTTAAACTTCAGGGATTATTTCCCCTCTTCTAAGACTCTTGTCTCTCCCAACAGATGTCCTGCCCATCCCCTGGGATGTTACAGCACATTACCAGTGCTCAGTGGGATTGTGGATACTCGTCCAGTTGCCCAGATCAGGGCAGAATTCTGCCTCAATAGGAAAATAGTTTTTCTGCCTAACACTGATTTTCTGAAAACTGACAAGAGTTCTCTAAAGAAGTTTAGACCTTACACAACCCAAGGAAAAATTAAAAAACCTGCTAGGAAAGAGATTAGACCAACAAGCAGGTGCCGTAACAGTGTAAACCTTTTTAAACTAATTTTATTTTTAAAGTTCTATTTTCTATACTTTAAGAACTTGTTAAAAATCATTGCAGAATTCATTTCTTGCTGTCTTTGTACAGTAAATGTCAGTTGGGCTTTTTCCGCTCTCGTTGCAACTCCCTGTGGTGATCCAACATCAGTTCTGATTTAAGGATCAGGTAAAGGGAGGGACCAAATCTCTGCAACTCCACTGAAATACCTGGACTGTGGCAAGATTCCAGGAGTGAGTTCACCATGTACAGCAAACCATAGGCAGTGCTGTTCTCATTCTCCAATTACTTAATTTTTAGAAAGTTTTGTTCTGCAGGCTTAAATCCCCATTGTTCCATCAAAGACATCAGTTCCAAGATTTACTCTTGGACAACTTAGCCTTGAATTTCCAAAACCTGAGTTTTAAGTGCCTGAGCACCCTTGTTGAGTAAATATTGCACAGGCTGCTGAATTAACTCTGTGAGTTTTTACTGATGAAACTGCTTGGAGAGAGGAAGGAAGGTGGGAGGGGAGAAAAAAAAATTAGAGGGGAAAAAATAGGTGGGGAAAAAAAAGGCTTCTGCTTTTCATAATGCCTAATCTTTTTCCCCATTGGCATCCAGCAGATGTTGCTTTGGATCAGAAGATAAATATTAAAACCTACAAAGGAACAAAGCAGGCTGTTTTCGAGATGGGTTTGCTGATGTCTCTCAAACACTTTAAAAAGACGGGAGGGAAGGAGGGGGTAGAGACGCTTTGATAGGCACAAGGAATTAATTTCACAACCCAGCGGAGCTCTCTAGTGGTCTCAAAGCTAAATTGCTCTATCGGCATCGACCTAAGAATTAGGAATTTGCTGCTTCAGCCCATCATTTGTCCATCAGTTGGCAGGGGCCAATTCTGCAAAAGGTGGAATAGCATGTGCAGAACATTATCGGTGGAGGAACCCGCTCAGCTCTTGGAGAGGCACAGCACTAACCTGGCAAAGAGTCCAGCAAAGCGTCTCTGGGGTGGGCTGGTGTCCCTCTGGTGCCACTGAGGGGGACTGTCCCCACAGACATACAGGTAGGACACAGATCCTCTCTGCTGGTGGGGACCCACCGAGACTTGGACATCACACTTAATGAAGGTGGCTCTGTCTTCTTGGCAGTCAGCAGAAGAATGCGTCAGGCCACAGAGATTGGCCAAAAAAGCTGCAAAGGCAGAAGAAGAAAAAAGTAACCCAAAGCAACCAACATGCCATTGATAATGAGAATATTTTAACTACCAACAAGTTTATTGAGGAAGGTCTCGCTTCCTCAACTAACCCTAACCCTGTCTGTGGCAGGGGGTTGGAACAAGATGAACTTTAAGGTTCCTTCCAACCAAAACCATTCCATGATTCTTTGGCTCTCATGTACACCCAGCCTCTCCTTAGGTGCATCCTTTTTAGGGATGAGTTTAGGGATGAAGAGGTCTCCATGCTGCTCCTTCAGCCTCATTTGCTTTGTGTGAGCAAACACATGACTCTCCTTGTGTGCTCAGCATCAGGATGGCCTTTGGAATCAAAATGCTCTCTCCAGGAGGATGGGACATAAGGGATTAAATAAGAGCGTGGACATTTCTTCTGGGGAATACAGACCACGGTTTACAGATCAGGCATAAGGCACAAACCTTTTACCCAGGAGATGGGACAGCATCTATCGCAACTATGAAATCCAGAAACAGGTTTTGTGGAAGCATTGACACAGCGTGGAGGGCTTCTGGGGAATGGGTGTGAGCTGGGATCTCCCAGCTTGCTTTGTAGCTGAGTGTGACTACAAGATGTGGTTCCAGTTTGACCCCATGGATGTGGCAAAAAGCATAATAGGAGCAGCTGTTTTGCTTTGAGATGTGTTTAAGGAACAGTAAGTGTCAACAAGAATTGGAATAGGCTGCCCAGGGAGGTGGTGGAGTCCCCATCACTGGAGGTGTTCAAGAAACAACTGGACATGGCACTCAGTGCTTTGGTCTCGTTGACAAGATGGAGATCGATCACTCAATGATCTTGGAGATCTTTTCCAAACTAAATGGCCCAGTGTGATTCTCCAAACAAAAATTAGTTTTTTATTCTGAATCCAACCCCAAAAAATAAAACAATAGTACTATGAGATGTCTCTGAAGTTCAGATTAAGTTGAAATGTTTGGTTTTAATAATTTAAAAAAAGAATCATTTAAGCATTAAACTGTGACAGACATTAAATCTCTTTCTCTCTAAACCTTGACTTTGGGAGAATTTTCATTAATCCTGAGTAACCAAGCAGTTGTAATGAACTCCCGAAAAGGAGTGTGGACTGTGTAAAACGGCACTGTAGCATCCAAGAGTGTTCCTGAAGCATCAGAAATGCAATCAACGGGAATTTATCAAGAAAGAAAAGCAAACAGAAGAAAAATCTAAGTTACAGTTAGTTCAAAAGTTACTTTGTTTGCTGGGAAAGTGTCATTGTCAATGAATATCTTGTCTCCTTATCAATTGCTAAAAAGGGAGTTAGAAATTGTAAAAATATGCAAATACTCTATTTCCCATCTTAAAATATTAAGCACATTTGGCTAAAAATTATTATTTAATATGGAGTATTTCTGAAGAGTTTATAACTGTTTAATGTTTCAGGTGTTTTTTGAAATATTAAAACCCAGCATTTCATCTGGTCTGAACTTCAGAGAGAGAGAGTGCACAATTCTACTATATTTTTCTTCTTTGGATTTAGAATGAGAAAAAGAAGTTACCCACATCTTCACAAATTTTCCCATTTGCTCAGTCCCTTTTCTTCCTCAAAAACAGAGGCAAATCTCTTGTTCAGCATTGATTCAAACACAGCCAAATACAATCCCTGCATCAAAAACCTGTATCTAAACAAGTGATAGACAGGCAAGCAAAAAGGAGTGATGGCACCATGTCTATGTGTTGCTTTTATTGTCCAGAAATTATGTATAAAACCACCTCAGTTGTTCTAAAGCCTCGTGTCTTTCTTGAGGCCAGGTTGCCATTCCAAGGGCATTTTAAGTAGCACTAGATTATCTGTGTTTTGACAAATAAATACCATCCAGGAGAAATAAATGCTACAAAGAACTTGTCTTTGGAGCAACCTGCAGCAGAACCAGTTCATTACAGGAAGGTTTTGGTTTTCTTTAGTGGTCTTGAAAAGAACATGGCAGTTTCCCTGTATGGAACTCTTACTTCAGGATGAATGTTGCCATTTACTCATAGAATCTCAGGACATAACTATTTCCATTGGTATTTTGCAGCTGTCAAAGAACTTGCCTGACTCACGTAGGTCATCAGGAGGTGTTTCCTGCACAACCCTTAGAGTTCAGCAGAAAAACAGCCTGTCACTTTTTGGATACCCCCAAAATGGGGAACTTTGGTGGTTCTGAACTCCTCATCCCTATATTATCAAGCCTGTAAGGCCTTGTATCCAGCCAACAGCTGAAATAATTTTTAACTCAAACCGGGGAAGCAAAAGGAGAGAGTTAAAGAACATGGTTACAAAGGGTTGTAATGAGGTAAATGGAAGCAAAATCCAAGGACACCCTACTTAATTTATACATCCCAGAATCAAACTTGTTTTCTCTCCTTCTGACAGAAGGAGAGAAGAATCTGATTCCCGCACTCTACATCTGTTCAGCTGATAGTGAAATCACTCAGACCTGATGTCCTTTACCATTCCTTCCATGGGGGTCTCCAAGGGCCTCCTGTTCCCCTGCTCCCAGAGGACTTCATCTCTTTTCTCAGTTAGGAGGAAGTCTTGACCTTTCAATTCCCATTCCTCTGGCCACAAAAGAAATATCCCTTGGTATTATTGGTGCCATTATCTCCTGCCACAACAGCAACAAAAATACCAACTAGAGATTTCAACACACTTGTAGCACATCCTAAAAGGATATTATGCTCTTTTTGGGAAAATTCTTCTCCCTGCTTAATTAGCTAGTGCTCAAATCCCAGAATGAAGCCTCTTTATGCTTTATATTCCCTATAAACCTGCAATGCCATGGCAGAGCCGAATGCTCTCAGCCCATTACAGCTTCTATTTTGAGATCAGACACAACGGCAGCCAAATCTCTGCATGTTACTAACATCTTAGGGACTGACTGCCCCCAACCCTGGCTTTGGGGGATACTCTCGCTTGATCCTGGACTGCTAAACACAAGGGATTTGCTCTGGGTCACTGCTTAAAAACAAGTTCTGGGCATGTGATGAGGCTAAAACACCATCAGGTTCTAAGGGTAGCTCTGGGTTGATTGAAGAAGTGCCCAAGGAGTCCTGGTGCCAAATCACACATGCCCAGTTATCCACCACTCACAAAGTGAACTGTGGAGCAAAACATTAACATGTGCTTAGGCGGGGAAGAAAAAGATTTACAAAAAAATGTTAGTAAAAGGGAGAGGGGAAAAAGGGACCTGTTAAGGTCATTATTGAGTCCAACTTCTGCCTGTGAGGAATTGCTACCTGGGAGACATTTGTTTCACAAGTCCCAAGAGGTGACTTTGAAGCATCTATTCTGCTGCCTGATAGATCTCACTGTCAGAGCACTCCTGCTGTGTAATCAATATGCTTTATTCCCCCCCTCTTACTTCAGTTTTGGATTTGAAAGTTAGTAGGGATCACTGGGATCCTTTGGTTTGGGCTCTACAATAAATATCAGAGGCCTTGATTTCTACTAATTTCTTCTCAGTTGCCACAACACATCCTCGTGGTGGCTTCTGTGTTTGCCCATATAAATCATCCCATTTCCCCCTTGGTGCATCCCCTTGTTACAACTAAAACTCACTCCTCTCCCTCCTCTTGTCTCCAAAATCTCCACCAACCCATGTGTCCCATCCTTTTAAACCAGCCTTATTTCTAGCTTTAACCCAAGTCCTCATCCTTAAACATCTACTTTTACCAGCAGAATCTGGTTCATGGACTCACTCTGAGTCCAAGGGCTGTTACATCAACGCTCTAATACTAGACCTGTTATTCCAACCACACTGATGCAACCAGGCAAATCAGGCTCAGCTTTTACCCTGAAGGATCTTAAAAGCTCATCTCCCTTTAAAGGTGCCTTCCTTACCCTTACCCCAATGTTAAACATTAAATCTCGGATTCTGGCTTGATGAGAAATTTATATATGGTACCTATCCTGATATCTCCTGAAAGGAGTAATCAGTTGTTTTCTCACCTGCCTCAAGTTTCCTGACAGTCTTCCCATCTTACACAACTCAGTCTTACAGATATTAACCACATGTTCTGTAAATTTACCCTGAGCTGAACAGAACCTAGTATTTGTACTCATCAGCTGTGCTGCAACATGAGCAACAAGGCAAGAATAAGGGAAGGGAAGAGCTATCAGGATCATAGAATCATTTTATTTGGAAAAACCCTTGAAGTCTGAGTCCATTTATTCCCCCAGCACTGACTGCCAAGCCCACCGCTCAACCACGTCCCCAAGTGCCACAGTTAGACAGCTTTTGAAAATTTCCACAGTCAGTGATCTGCCAGATATCTCTTTATCAAACCCTTAAAGACAGAAAAAATCACAGAAAATTATGAGCTGGAAGGGACCCACAAGGATCATCTAGTCCAACTCACCATCTAATACCCGTACAGTGACCAAGAGCGTAATACCAACCTAGATGCCTCACAGTCTGGCAGGCCGCTCCGAGCCGGAAGGGGCCCAGGGTCATCCAGCCCTACACCCCCCAGCTAGACCATGACTCATGAGTTAATTTGGCCTTTTTTCTTTTGGCTTTGTTTTTCTGTGTTTTTGTTAATTTTATTTAATTTTGTTAATTTTGCTAAGCTTTAAGGTTCAATTTTAACTGTTTTCAATTGATTTTCTCTGCATCTTGCTAAAGACAACAGTTTTCATAAAAGAGTCCAGGTTTGCATTCCAATTCCTTGTGCTCTGGACTGAGCACCTCTCAGTAGGAGCATGCCCAGCTCTCACCAATGATCAAACCCAAACCTCTCTGACCTCGCTCAACACCTACTCCTAAGAAATACCCCGTGGGACAGGCTTATGGATGGATCCTGCTGAGCCCAGCAGGTTCCTCTACTCTTAGAGAACCGCCTGTGCAATGGGAAATAAGTCACATTTCCTACCTGCAGAGCCTTGCCCTATGGATTTGATCACATGAATGAGCTACATGAACCGGTTGGGGATTCCCACGTGAACACCTTGAATCTTAAGCAGGCCAGACACAACATGACCTAGTGCTGAAACCTCAGGGCAGCCAGCTGCCACCTGACATCCCACAGTGCCAGAAGGGAGGCGTTTCTGCTTCACAGGGCGCCGTAACAGAAGAAACGCAGCTTAAACTCTTCACTTCACATCACTCGGTTCGGCGATCAGAGCCTGGAAATGTCAGACGAGCGTCCAACCTGGGTGAACCACCGAAAGGGCCCCAGGGCATCACAGACCTATCCCTCCCATTCCTTCACGGCTCGTGGTCCTGCATCCCTGAAGTGGCTTTGCCACCTCTCCCACGTGGATGAGGCAGTAAAAGAAAGGTCCAAGCACTGGATGCACAAGTGCCAAGCTGCAAAATTCCCCGGGGAAACAGCAGTATGTAAACCGCGAGGTGCGACTGCACTAAGTGCACTTAATACATCCACTCTTGTCCTCACTGCGGTGAAGGGTTGAATCCTTAAATGTAAGTGGAACAGAGTTATATTCAGCCTCTGCACATCTGCATCTGTATATAGAGCAAGATGCTTTCCAGACAGTCTCATGGAACACAAACAGCCTGAGAAACACAGGTTTGAGCAGCCTGCAAAGGATTTTTACTTTTTTTGAGGCATGAACAAAAAAATTTGCTTGTAAATATTTAATTAACTAATATTTTTGCAGCTCAGCTGTTGAGATTGGCAGGGTTGCAAAACCCAGGGCAGGGGAGAGAGGGGATCTAACTCTGCCTTTGGTTAGTGAGGCAGCACATCCTTGGCCTCTCTCCAGAAACACGAGCCATCAGCATTCCCTTGCTGACATCTAGTGACAGTAATAAGCATTGTGAGTCTGCCCGAGATGGTTTTCCCCAGGCTCCCTCTGCTGCCAACCACTCAAGTGAGTTTTGAACACCGTTATTAATGTTTTCAGAGTTTGGATCAATTTGATTACATTTTATTTTGCTATTCTCTCTATAATACCCAAACTGCCTGGTGTTGTGCTCTGATTAGGTGTTTTTTCAGCACTCCAGCACCATGTCTTTTTCTTTATGAAATAACAAGCAGTTTTGAGGATTGTGCCTGGACTTTGTTTAAAACAAAAAACCCTGTGCCCTTATGACCTCTTGGTGTCTCCTTTTGAGCGTTTGTGTTTTTGAACACTTCCAGGGATGGTGACTCCACCACTTCCCTGGGTAGTCTGTTCCACTGCTTGATAACCCTTTCAGCAAAGAAACCTTCCTGATATCTGACCTAAACCTCATCTGGTGCGATTTGAGGCCATTTCCTTGTAAGAAAAGGCATTTAGAGGAGTTCAACTCACTAAGATGATCATGATGGCCAAGAGGTGCTTAGGTATCCAACCCTACAATCCACAATGTTGGCAGGTGGTGGATCTACTCCAACATTCACGGCCATTAACACAAAAGCGTCCCCTGACAGCAACTGTCTTCAACTGAGCTCAAAAAACAGAAGTCATAAAATCATGGAGTCATTAACAGTGAAAAACATCTCCGAGATAACCAGGTTGAACCTTCATCTATACTATGTTGGCTCTTATTTCTTCCCCTGGGATGAGATAAAACAAAAGGGGTGTCCTAGTGTAAGATCGGTTTTTTAGGGGGCATTTTTAACACAGTGACAAGTTTTGTGCTTTAACTGACCTTCTAAGCGTGGGGCAAGGCAGCTCAGCTCAGTCGTGGTCATCTTGCCCCAAGGTTCACAGTGAATGCCACAGACTGTGACCAAAGTCTTCCCCGGGGAAAACCCAGTTCCATGCAGGTAAAATGCTCCTCCATTCAAGCCACCTTGGAAAAGGACAGAAAAGGGGGTTTAAGACACAACCTAACAGAGAGCTGTCAACAAGAGTATTTTTTTTTAATTCATAATTTTTGTTTTCATGACAAGAAAACCCTGTCACTGCAGTGTCTCACACCAACACCTCCCGTGACTTACCCCAATTGTAACTTGCAGATGTCACCATTAGCTGAGAGGAGAAAGACAGGTTGGAGGAAGCCCAGCCTCTGGGAATATCCAGGCCCAGCACAGGGTACTCCCCCACAGGGAGAAGAGGAGCTGAGCACTGCAACGTGGAGCCATTGATGGTGACACCGCTACAGGGAGAGTATCCAACAAATATGTGCACGGTGTCTGTCTCTGTAATACGTGACACTGTCATGTTTAAAAGCAGACCAGTTGCAACAAGGGAAAGGAAAGCTGGGGTAAATTCCTCACTGTAACTTATTGTTCCAAGGTAATGGAAGTATTCGTCTACTTTTAGACTCAGTGTCCTGGTGCCGTTACCAGGAGGCACCGTGCACTGGAGAGCTGCACAGGTGACACTGAGGTCAAGACAAGGGTGGTGATCGATGAGAACAGAAGTTGTTCTCCTCCCTTTCAGTGCTGAGCCTGCCAAGGTGAGCAGGCCTCCCCCATTGGCACTGAAGTTTCGCGGGTAAAACTGGTACACCTGAGGCAGGATGGTGAGAACACTAGATGCCTCTCTAAAGCAAGCACGCCCAGTTTTACCATTGGATATGGAAATGCTGTGCTCCCCTGGGGAAAGGCAGGCTGTCTGGCACTCGATGATGGTCTCATTCCAGAAGGTCACTTTGCAGACAGCGTGGTTATTCACACGTACCCGGGGGCTGTCGCTTGGCCAAGCCAACCTCTGTCCTTCGATTGTCACGTAGGTGAATGTCCCATTGGTCTTCCAGGTCAGCAAGTGTACTAGGGGGGTCCACTGCTCATGAAGGTGGAGTGTACAGTCCCCAGGGCACACACTGCTGACCCCATTGACAATCACTGTGACATTGAGAGCCCAAGATGCCTCAGCCAGCCACTGATAGTGCAAAGGATGGGCCCCTGGAAGGACAACACAACTAATGGCATCATTATCAGATTTCTGGATCTCACAGGAGTAATTCCTCTCCAAGGTGACCTGTACCAAATTCCTCCTGGATTTTAAAGCAATACCAGATATAGTGAGTAACATCCCACCACAGATTGATCCTTTTGTTGGGAATATGGAACTTATCCGTGGAGTTACTGTGAGAGCCTGATGTCTTGCTGTCACACGAGCATATCCCAGCTGCCTCTGGATAACCTGGACGGGGAAGGTCCCAGGTTCCAAGCTGTTCAGCGGCAAAGAGCATTGATAAAACATTGCAGATTTGTTGCCACGTTGAAAGTCAAGTTGACATTCACTGTGTCCAAGCTTAGCCACAGATCCAGTAATGTTTATCCCCTGGATGTTCAAGAGCAGGCTGCTGTCCGAGATTTCTGTTTCAACAGCAGTAACAAATGGAGTCAAAGCTCTTTGGTAATTAAAGGTAGTGGCCCTTCTAGCTAAGAGAGACTGTTCAATTGACCTATTGCTGATGACTAAGTTTACTGTGACAGAGATGTTTTGTGACTCTTCATTGGATAAATTAGCAGCTGGTGGGGTCAGGCACCAAACTGTCTCTTCTGCCAAGTGAGTGACTGTACAGGTTTGGCTGTTCAATGAAACAGAAACCAGGGCAGGATTTTGGCTAAAGCCCACCCCAGAGATAGTGAGAAGTGTTCCACCTAGAAGCAAAACCAAATAAGGAAGAAGGACATTATACACAGAAAACAAATTAGTGATCCTGTGAATCATCTCAAACATCTTTAAGGTCCCTTCCAACCCAAACCATTCTACAATAAAGCTGATAAACATGACAGACTGTATTAGGCTGAATGGAAGAAGAAATAAAGTCCTTTTTTTGTAAGACAGATAAGAAAAAGAGCAGTCATACAGCAGGATAATCTTACACAGACAAGAGGCTGAAGTAACAGGTGCCAGGGACCTTTGTGGCAGTAAAACTACAATAAAAAGCCACCACAGAACTGAGGAAAGCTTCTGTAAAATGATCTTAGAGTAAACAGAGGTTGAACTCTTCGTGGAATGGGACTGTTCATACAGGTGGGCAGGGAGATGGTTTGGTCCTGCTGCCTACAGAGAAGCAGAACATGGTAAAGACTATTTTCAAACTTAAGCAGAGTGCCAGATTTCATAGTCAAAGACTGGTTGGGGTTTAAGGGACCATAAAAGACCCTCTCATTCCAACTCCCTACTACGGGCAGGGAAACCTTCCACTCTCCCAGATTGCTCCAAACCCTGTCCAACCTGGCCCTGAACACTTCCAGGGATGCAGTAGCCCAGGCCTCACCACTCTCACAAGGAAGAGCCCATCTGAAGCCTCTTTCTACCTTTCTTTCATTTGCAGTACTCCCAGTGCCCTGCCTTGCTCCAGTCTCTTTATCCATTAAGCCCATTCCCTTTCTTTTCCCATGATCAGGCTGAAAAATAAGTTGGTTTATGATCGGGTTCCTCTTGAGTGAGCTCAAGCCTTTAATCCAGATGCCCATGCTTAAGCCTTTCATAAAGCCACAAAGAAAGAGTTAGAGTTCTTATTTAATTTTCAATTTACCCTTAAATACAAAAAGATTATTTTTATTATTTTTTTTTAGTATGGCTTAATCTTCAAAACTGAGAGGATTTGCTCTCCAAGCTCTATCCACTCTTTCATCTTTCAAGGCTTGAACACTTCACAAACTATTGAACTAATCACGTACCACAAAGCTTCTGAATTTTTGTCTTTAAATGTGTTGTGGAGCCTGGGAGAGCAATCTGTGGAGGACCTGAGGTTGTAGCACAAGAATTTCTCTGTCTTCTATAAAAGCATTTCTAAGGGCTCATGTAAAATTCACTAGAGGGATTCAATTCTCTCCCACAACCAGCCAAATGACAAAATAAATCAGCCACCCCAAATCTGCTTTTTAAGATTTAAAGTAAAATTTTTCTTTTTAATTCGGTGATGTTTTGCTCTGAAACACACTTAAATTATTTCCAGGGTCTAAAAGCTGGGAACAGGATTAATAAATATTTCACTTTTGATTAAAATTAACATTGTAAAAGGGCTTTTTTTTGTCTTTTCAGCTTAACAAAAATGAACATCTCCTTTGGGATCACTTGAAATAATTGTTTGCTTCAAACCACAGTTTTAAGTCGCTTTCCACCTAACTTTCACGTGCAAAACCTTGAAAGATGGGGGCAAAATGACTGAAAGAAACAGCACAGATGAGCCAGGTGTGGGCGTGCTTTGTCTTCCCAATGGGAACACACAAGGATACACGAGCAAACCCTTGGGGAAATCAAATTCAAAGCACAGAGAGCCCTGAGCCAGCCAACCAGATTGAGGGATGTTCACTAGCATCCCACATTTCCGGACTGCTGCTGTCTGCCTACTGATGTCTGCATAATAAAGGGTCACAGATTCAAAACACCCTCTTTTAAACAGATGTGAAACGGGATGTGCCTTCCATTCCTGCAGGAAAACGCTGCCCTTGATCCCTTTAACCCCCATAAGTGGCTGCAGATGTACCAAAGCCGTTTACCCAGAACGGAGCCACAACACGGTTCTATGCTGAGGATCTCGGAGAAGTACCGGATTAACGACTCGACCCTGCAAAACACAAGCAACATAAAAAGGATTAGGGGGTATTTTTATAATTTTCTCTCCTGCTGCAGTGCTGTTCTTTCTTACAATTCATTCTAGGTTAGAAAGTCCAACCCCAACCCATCACATCCCCTTGATTCAATGCCTCATTGGCAAGACAAGACTAACCCACACCACAAATTTTTCCATGTGATTTAGAATTATAGAATTGTTTGGACTGGAAGAGACCTTAAAGATCACCTTGTTTCAACCCTCCCTGCCACCTGCAGAGACATGTGTGCTACATCTATCACAAATACTCTCTTATCAATGGGCAACTCCTGTGCCAAATTTAGTCCATGAGGTGCAACTGAGCTACAGCCCATCAAAAGAAGGAAGAATGATGATGTAGCAACACCCATAGACAGGAGATGCAAGTGCAAAGATACACCCCAGCTGCCTTCTCTCCTCACATCCTCCCACCAGACAGGAGAGTTCTGAAACAAAGAAACCCAGACATGAGCTCCTGCAGCCCGCTAAGATGAAGGTGTAGCTCAGATTCTGTTCCATCCACCCATAGTTTTCCTCCTCATCATC
>WEKX01011386.1:435962-458268 GCA_013390025.1 Pitta sordida
AAACTCCACTCTGAGTCAAACAATATTCAGATGATAGAGGATACTTTCCTTATTTGTGCACAGTGCAGTAATACAAAAAGAACAAGGACAGTATGGAAGGGAACTTCATAACCTAAATTCCTCCTGAAATAGCTAGAAAAATAAGAGTGGTAACCATCAGTCCAAATAAAAACATCTTCACTGATAGCTGTATCTATGGTCAGTGAAAAGAACCAGACTTTTTGGAATGATTCATCTTATTGTAAAAAAGACACGCAATAAGCTGTGGTGAATCTCATCACAGAATTTATCTCCACTGCCTATGCAAGACATCTAAACAAAAGGCAGAGATGTTTTGGGGAGGTGAACCTCATCCTCCTGTCTCCTCTGAAGGGATGGAGGGAGGAGAAGAATTTCAAGAGGCAGCAGAGCCTATAGAGAGCTCCCCTCCATCTACCTGCTCCTCTAAGCAGGTCTTGAAGCCGCTACTTTTCAATTCTGCTTTCACAGAGAGCCAAATAAAGTTGGAAAGCCTGCAAAGTTGAATATGTTAATAGCATGAACTCTTTGGACTCCTGGTCAATTGTCAGCTTAATCCCAGATGCCTGGAAGGCATTGGTGTAATTTATTTATTCTTTTTATTATATAGGAGGAAAATTATATTAAAAGAGGAAGCCGTGAAAGTTCTGAAGAGGTGATTGAACTCAGCCCCACCACCGCTCATGAGACAATGTAACATTAAGGAATTCTTGCACCTGGACTGCCCACGGCTAAAACCCCTCCCCTTGGTGCTGTGCCACCAGATTAATATTCAGATGATAAAGGACATTTTCTCTTATTTATGCACTCTGGAGTAATAGAAAATAACAAGGACATTTGGGGAAAGGAACAGAAATGCTGGGAGTGCACAAGAGGTGCATTTTAGCACTGGGAATCACCAACTCTGTGCAACCCCATCAAGTCCAACCAAACTTGGGAGTCGGTGGGAGCTCTTAGGAAAGGTTATGAAAAGAGGGAAAAAAAATCAGATATTACATCCTTGGAGGAATGGGAGTAAGATGGGCAGAAAAGCAGGAATATTTCTGTCTTCCATCTTCCTGCCTCTCTCTCAGGTAGTAAAAAACTTGTGTCTGGCTGCCACTTAGAAATGTATTAAACCCTCTTCCTAAAAGACTTCCCTATGAGTGGACACCATTCATCGAGTTGAACTAGATGATCCTTGTGGGTCCCTTCCTACTCATAATATTCTGTGATTAATACTTTCTATTCCCAACACCCAGACAAAATCTTGGGGAAAAGAAAAAAAGAACAGAAATGAGAAAAAAAAAACCAACAACAAATAAAAACTTTCAAAAGACAGTGATGATAAAGCACTCCACAAGATGTATTTAGGATTTTGTCCTCACGAAATCCATGAAGACTATGCTCATATTCTAAAGTAATGAATCACAAGGTCAAACTGGAAGGAACAGTTTGGCTTGGAAATTGGAACTAGAAAAACAAGCATTGTCTTTCTTCTGCTTTCAGCAATCTAAAATATACATGATGCTCTTCTTGGTGAATCCTTTGGGATTCTGAAGAAAGACTCCGTAGAGCTGATTTATCATGCCATGGCTGAACTCGTTATTAAGAATGAATGAGTAGGATAATTTCATAGCAATGTGACACCACACCTGACATCCTGTGGACATCATCCACACTGACCTAGGACAAGCAACTCACTCCCTGCTCATGTATGCCAGAGTAAAAACCAATAGGAAAGGTGGGAACCAAAACTTAAAAGACAACAAAATAAAAGGTGTCAGATCAAGCCCCTCTGCCCTACCACCATCAGAAATAATAATACTTCTCCAGATGATTCCCCAATACACATCTGCAGCCTTTTCACCTGCTATGCCACTGCTGTTCCTGCTCAGGGATACGACAGCAGGGTTTAAGGAAGGATCATACTGGAACAAGTTGCTCACTGTTGTTGATTGGTCACCAGAAATTAGTGTCACATGGACAGCAGCATCTTCTGTCCCCTAGAAAGGGAAATCAAGCAAATATTAGGAATAAGAATGCACTAGTTAAAAAAATAAAATCACTTCTGATATTTTGGCATCTCCCATACTCAGGTCAGGCACATAGCACTGATGAAACTTTTATATACACCTGAATCTACTGAAATATGTACAGTTATGTAACTTTAAAGAAACACCTGTAGAGAGTTAAATACCTTAAAACAATCCCAGACTATGCAGATTTGGACTTGCTATGCCCATATTAGTAAATGAAACTAGTAAATAAAACCCCAGACCATGCAGTTTTTAATTTGCAATACCCTTACTAAATTAAAGAGTTGTTGGCTGTTTCACTGGTTTTCCTCTTGTCACCTATTGATCTATTTTTAGTTAAACTGGTCAAATCTGTAGATGGAGCCCACAGTAAATTGTTTCACAGCTTAGACTTGTGGCTGTCAGGCTACACTTTGCCCTTCCTCTAGAATGTAGCTGAGGTCAGGAAAACATAGAAAGGCCCATAGACTTTTGACTATTCCACTCCCACCCCAAAAATGTGGTTTCTTACCTGAGAAGGAACTTCACATTCAATTCTTGTTGAATTTCTGACATCCTCCAAAATCGGGCAAGGCTGAGATTCAAACAACACCACATTTACCCCCTCAAGATTGGTGCCCTTGAGAGCCACTCTCAGTCCTCCTACAAAAAACAATTATTCCATTATATTCAATAGGTACAATTTTTTTATATGCCAAGGATTCTTTGGTTATAGACGACTACAAAAGGCAGCACAGTCTCTCAGTTGATCTGATGATTATCTGCTCCACCTTGCTGTGCCTGGTTTCCTCACTTTCACCAGAGATTCTTCTTGGCTATTATTTCAATTCATCTCCATGACATAGGGTGGGGTTTGTTTCTCACTTCATTTTTTAATGACATATTATTTAAAACAGCAAGCTCTGGCCTGTGATCTGACCCTTAGACAGATCCCCAGCCCAAGAATGAAATAAGGAAGGAAGAAGCACTAAGAATGGAAAATGAGCTTAACACAGCAGGTGCTTTCACAGTTCAAACAGCTGCCAGGCACCCTGTTGTCAAAAAAGCCTGTAGAGCTCATGTCTAGGACACTTGGGTTAGCAATGGGACTTGGCAGGGCTTGAGACTTCGAATTGTGAGGGAAGTTACGGAGGGCCTGATTCTGTGAAGTGCTCAAGTAAGCTCAGCTCCCCCATCACATGCAGAATCATGCCCAACAAGTCAGACTGGTGCTTGATCTTTCTTCAACATCCCATCCCACTGTAAATAGACAAAGTGTCCCTTTTCTTTCCCAAGTGACTAGAAGATTCAGGAATATTTCAAGGAGAAGCAGGAAAGAGAACTGGAATGGATATCATTGAAAATTCTAATGTGGAATGTTCAGGGAAATTTTAAAATAAAAAGGATTTTGCTTGAAACTTACAGCTCTTTGCTCTGGTTCTCAGCACAGCAGAGTTTTAGGACTATGGCTGGACAGACTGCTCAGACAGGAACTTTATTAATGCGATGTTTATTTGTATTTATTAGCATGGTGTATTAAAAACCAAATGAGCTTTTATTCTTGTTTTTATGTCCATGTAAGCAATTTCCTACATCACAGTAATTACATATTGATGGTGAAGTCTTTTATGCACTTCTCAAAATATCTTTTTTCTGTTAATTCTTTAAACCACCATAGAATTACAGAAGTTTAATCTTTTAGATTCTCTCTGGCTGGCAACAAAACCAGGCAAACAACAGCAACTGGATACATTAACAGCCCCTGGTATCCACTGGATTATGGGAGCATCTTTAGAAAGGCATTCCAGGCTTTTAGAGTCAGGTCATGGGGATCTCCCAGCTTGGCACCACTGAGTCCTGGGATATTTTGATAAGAGGGAGCTGACACAGCAAAGTGCAAGATGCTTCTTGCCTTCCCATCCTGTAGCATTAAATTTGCAGAGTCAGAGAGCAAGAAGTGAAAACTGAAGGCACTTGTCTAATGAGAGAGCTGTCAGATAAGGAGCTTCAGATTTAGAGTGCAGAATCCATGTGTGTTGTGTAAAGACTGAAGCTCTTATGTTTTGATATCTACATTATATCTGCATGCAGTGAAATACTGCCTGTGTGCACTTCACGATAAGATTGAAGAGAGGTATTTTAAATGAAGAAATTAAAAACACAGATGGAAGCTGTAACTCTTTCCAATTATAAACATTCAAAGCACATGTAATGTAAGATAGCATTATACTTGTTTTCTTTTTAATGAGTGACAGATCACTGTAATTGGGAGAAAAACTGGATTACCAGCAAAGGAAATGAGAAGCAAGGACCAAGCGATAAAACTTGTCATTGTTGGGTTATTTTAGGGTTTTTTGGAGGTGCTCAGGTTTTGTGAGTTTGGGTTTCTAGGAATCAAAAGTGATTCTTAACCTTAGTGTCCTTTATGACCTTCTCATTAAAGAGGAAAAAAGCTACTACAAGTGTCAGAACAGCTTCCTTCCTATATACAAAAAAACCAAAGAAAAGAAGTGGCCCCATCTTCTAGCTTAGGAATCCCACATTATTCCAAGTCCATCCCATGACTCATCCCTGGAGAGGTTCACAGATCATCATTCCCTTTCTCTGCCTGCACCAAGGGGGCCAAGCATGGCATCATCAGTTCTCCAAGGCACATGGCTTGGAGAGATAAGCTGATACTGTCCCTACTGCACAGCTCAGTCTGTCAAGAGTGTTTTCCATATTTCTCATTGGCCTGGGGAGACTCTTTCCTATCCCTGGCAAAAAAGAAAGGTCGGTTTTGTGGAGCCTTTGTTTTGGCTCAGCTGTGGTTCTCTAAACTCTTTGCTGGAACTTCCATCTGTGTCATATACAGGGCACATGAGACATATTGTTCTCTGTCCCCGCAATCTTGTGGAAAATCTTTCCACCTCTTGTCTGATATGAAAATCATATGAAATGTGATATGAAAATATCACCCTTCATTATTGCCTTTTCTTTTTCAAGGAAAAAAGAGAAAGGGAATGAAAGGAGATTCAGTCTAGCTTGAACTTCTCTTGATTTCTTCATTTTACTACATCTCAACACACAAGTTTTCCAGTTTATCGCTCAGTGTATGAATTCACTTCAACGGGACAGAAATTAAGCAAAGTTCAGTCATGTCACAGTTATAAAACCATGGATCATTAAGGTTAGAAAAGCCCTATAAGATCGGAGTCCAACCAATAACCCAGCACTGCCAAGGCCACAGATAAACCTTGTCTTCAAGTGCCACATCTACGCATCTTCCAAATCCCTTGAGAGATTGTGACTCCGTGACTGCCCTGGGCAGCCTGTTCCAGTGACTAACAGCCTTTTCCGTGAAGAAATGTTTCCTAATACCCAATCTAACTAGGCTAGAATAATTAAAATCCTGCAACACTACATGTCAATTGGATATGGGAAGATGAGCTATGAAACACTAATGACAGAATGAGTAAGGTAGGAAGGGATCACCGTGGGTCATGTGGTCCAATCCCCCTGAAGAACATTGCAAAGAATATCAATTTGATTTGCTTAAATAAATATACCTGCACTTAAACTGACTATTGCCAAACAAAACCAGTCAGGAAAATAGTTGCCTCCACAAAGAACCAAGGAACATTTGCCGCTCCAAGAAACTTGCCCTGTACGCACAATGTACCCAGCAACCTTGTCTTTTCTATCAGGTGAAGGCTTCAGTAATGAAAATACAGAATAACCAAAACACATTATGAAAAAGAAGAAGCAGAAAGCAGACAACCCCTTAGAGCTGGTCTCGCTTTCATACCCACCAATCTCTGAAGTTGTAGGAGGTTCAATGGTGACCAGCTTTGGCTCCACTCTCAGGAAGATTCCTTCTCCTGTGGTGCCATTGAGAGCGAAGCCATACGGTCTCACCAGTAGTGCCAGAGGGTAGATTCCCACTGGCAGCCTCCCCACCTGGCAAACCACTTGGGTTTGATTCAGTCTTATGATGTGGCAGGTCATTCTGTTCACCTCCACCTGCAAAGCTGCCTTCTCCTCAGTGAAACCATCTCCCCTGATAACCACTGTGGCCTGGGACCCACCATCTGGAGAAACAGTCATCAAGATGACTCATGAATTTTGGTGTCACAAAGCCCAGAACTTATTTTTAATCAATGGTTAATAGTTTTTACCAGTTTCATCAGGCCATCCTAGAAACTACACCACTGATGATCCCTTATTGTCCCAAATGACACCAGTTACTGCCTCTCCCTGTCCAGCTATTATGTTCTTGCTTAAATTTTTATTAAAAGTAACTTGTTCCAAGAGCCACCTTCTGCTTTTTACAACTACCTGAAAGGAGGTTGTAGCCAGGTCTGCCTCTTCTTCAAGGCAACCAATGACAGAACAAGAAGATACAGTCTAAAGCTGCACCAGGGGTCGTTTAGGCTGGACATTAGAAATGTTATGAAGAAATTCTTCACATAAAGAATGATTTGCCATTGGAATGGGCTGCCCAGGAAGGTGGTGGAGTCACCATGCCTGGAAGTGTTTAAAAAGACTGGATGTGGCACTTAGTGCCATGGTTTGGGTGATGAGACGGTGCTAGGTAATAGGCTGGATTTGATGATCTCAGACATCTTTTCCAACCTTGTTAATTCTGTGATTCTTTAACTACCCAACCTGCCACTGTTTCTCTCTCATTTACATCTCTACCATGGAATCAAATAATAAAGGTCGGAAAAGACCTCTGAGACCACTGAGTCCATGTCCCCATGTGTCACATCCACACACTTTTTGAACACTTCCCTGAGCAGCCTGTTCCAATGCTTAAGTACCCTCTCAAGGAAGAAACTTTTCCTAATATCCAATCTAAATCTCTCTTGACGCAACTTGAGGCCATTTCCTCTCATCCTATTGCTTGTTACTTGGGAGAAGAATCTAATCCCCCTCCTGGCTCCACCCTCCTGGCAGGTAGTTGTAGAGAGTGAGAAGGCCCCACCCAAGCCTCTTTTTCTCCAGGTTGAGCCCTCCCCCAGCTCCCTCAGCCACTCCTCATGAGACTTGCTCTCCAGACCCTTCCCCAGCTCCATTGTCCTTCTCTGGATTTATCTCAACAAGTTTAAGATGTCTGGAACTGGAGCTGATCAGAAGTGACCCAGTAAAAGCACAGTTCCTATAAAATCAGGAATTTCCAAAAGAATGCACATACACATAAAATCAGTAGCAGCAGCCAGGTATTTTTCTCAGAACAGTGTTTTTGCCCTTTTACTCAGACACAAAGCCCCATTACCTGATGAATACTCCACATCACTGACAAGGGGTGTCAGTTCCTGGCTGTACTGGAAAGAGCATGAGCCTGAACAGTTTGCAAGGACATCATTCACCATCACCACCACCTGGAGACAAAGAAGAGAGTTACCTTAAAGCTAGGAAGGCAACAGAAGTTTTTCCTAGAGGCACAACTACCTGGTAGATGCTGGTAACCCTCTGAGCTACCAAGAACACTCTGTGCCAGGACAGAACAGTCAGACAAATGTTCACCCTGCTGTAGCCTCATTAAAACTTTGATTAAAAGGGCTTGCTAGGGCTCATCCAAGGCAAAGCAAAGCACAACTTTGGACGCTATATCACCAGCTCTCTCAGCATCCACAGGATCCTGTCTCCCACCTTGCTGGGACCCACAGCTCCTCACAACTCCTTTTCTTTAGTCATCCATTGAAGACCCTACTTGTCTTCCCTCAATTCTTCCCACTTGGCCTTGGGAGCAAGTTTAAGATGTTTGAACACCCTGTAACACTAATTAAACTGAATCCTACAATGTGTCTTCTCAGCATGCAGCCCTGGATTTTATTTTTGCCCTTGAAGGAAGAAAGCCGGGCTGTGACCTTGATTATCTTAAAGAGAGATTAAGATATCTCTTCTGAGATCTTGTTATCTCTCTCCAGGTATCAGGGGTGTGCCAGGAGAGTACACCAATGCCTACAAAAAGCAAAGCAGACTTTCTAAAAGGAATGCAAAGAACACAGAGTTACAAAGTGCTCTACTTTAATGGAGACATAAGTAGAGCGACATTTTTATGCTTGTGCTACCAGCAAGTCAGAATAAGGTTCCAAAAGACAAGGTGTTTGGTGCTGGTGATCCTGTTCCACCTGGGGTATTTGAGGGCATGTCTGCAGCACACACAGAAGATACATCATAGGCGGCCAAGCCCCTGGAAGAAGAGCAGTCCTCACATCTGGGGAACAGGGTCAGCAAAAAAACAGGATTACCTGGCCCCAAATGCTGCACAACTGGGCTTTGAGTACATCCAGCATCACCCTGTTATTGCTACAGTGCCTGTCAGTGTGCTGGAAGTAAAGCCAGCAATACCCACTGCTCTGCAACACCCGAGAGCAAAGCTGGAAACACATTTGTCCATCCCAGCAGACCAGAATGGTTACTCATTCAGCCAGGAAGCCCTCCTTGCTCTTTTCACACTTGAAGAATTGAGATCCACAGAGGCTGAGGTACTTGCCTAACTCCCAGATGAGTACCTCAACCTCCAGTTCATTTGTTTTTCCCATCAGTGGAACAGCAGCAATGCTGCAGATGAAGAGTAATTCCTAGTTTGGTTGGCAACACCATTGGACCCGCTAAGGGCGGGAGTTCAGAGCTTGCCAACTCTCAGTCACTACCTCACAAGAAACAAATTGTCTTCCCTCACCCAGGACCACCATGGCCTCTATTTGTAATATCTTTTGAAGTAAAGTCCTTTTTAACACACCAGGCAGCAGAATATGAGCAATTTATGGCACAGAAAGCAGGCTTCTGACAGGATTTAGTGGCAGAACAAGGTACCCAAATAGCTGGATCTAAGTAACACAGGTGATCAGTAGAAGCGTGAAGTACATCAACTCACCTGTGTTTTGTTATTGAGGGTAGCAAGCATGTCCCCAAATATTGGCCCAATAAACACACCCCCGTCATAAACCACACGAGTAGAAACAGCTGCCTTCAGACCAGTGAGGTTTTTGGCAGAGACCTGAAAAAGAACAAGGAATTTATGTTTCTTATCCTTCTGTCCTGTGATTTTCAACTAAAACAGGATTTTTACATGGTGGCAAATAACTCCTTGAAACTTCTCCTCAAGCTTTGTCTATATCTCCAGGTCTAAATCTTTATTATCCAAGACTTCACAGCACCTCCTGTTCCCACAATCACCTTTGAGGCAACGAGACTGCAAACTGAGGAGCTAGATTGCAAATAAACTTTTAATACTCAATGGTATTGTTTGGAACTGGGCATGGAAAGAGCTTCTCAAAGAAGCGACTTTGGATGAAACAAGGGCCTGTGCTACAGCTGAATATGCAACTCAATTTTTTCACCCTCCAGGCCAATGTCTTGAGCATGGGAATTCATTGATTTGTTGAAGATAATTTCACACTTTTAGAAGCTTATTATACCAAGAAATAGCTTTTCTTTTGAGGGAGGAAGCAGCTCAGTCTAAGTTCTTACTCAAAAAAACCTTGTACGTGAAGCAAAACCAACATGGTGAACCTTAGGATGGGAGAATCTAAACCCAATGTTCATCTGAGACTTATGACAACCAGACAGAAAACCAGACAGAATAGCTCTCAGAAACATACTTTCTTGGGCAATAAATGGTGCCACAAATATTTGATGAGCTTCAGTTACTGTACTGAAACATTAGTGACACTATAAGACATTTCATTTCGGTATAGCAGTCCCTTTATCATGCAGAACTGTAACAGAGACTGGAAATTGCACTCTAGCCTTATTGTTTTAAAGGGCAGACACTGAAGACAATTTCTGCTCCTGCAACTGTTTTTTAATCATCTAATCTGAAATTTGCTTAATGGGCTGGTTCTAATAGAAAGGTTGCTTAATTTCCCAGAGGTGTCTTCATAAAAACAAGCATTGAGAAAGTGGATCAGCCAAGGTCAATGGGGTTCAAAGTGGGGGGTAGTAAAAGAAATTTCCGTACGCTGAGGAGATTGGGTAAGTCCCCAGTTGTTTTTTCCCAGGTCAGTGTCCAGACTCTTTCATAACATGAGCTCCTGTCTTTGGTCACGATGAAGTCACTGGTGTTGTAGTAAGGAGCTGCAGAGTTGTCCATGTTGTCTTGCAAAAGTTTGTGGAGATGATGGGCAGAGATGTGAACGGAAACATCTACCAAAGACATTACAAAAAGCTGTAAGTATCATCACCCCTAGAAAAACACATCTGCCTACTCCTAGAAAAGAATGGTGTTTTGTTATTAGTGCAAGACTCTTGTGGTTCAAACCTCTGCAACTGTCAAAAAGCAACAGAGGGAAATTTATTGGACCGAACTATCATAGAACTATAAAATAGAATCATTAAATGGTTTGGGTTGGAAGTCATCTAGTCCAATCTTTGATCAGGTTGCTCAAAGTCCCAAGCAACCTGGCTTTGAATGTTTCCAGGGATGGAGCATCCACCACCTCTCTGAGAAACTGTGCCAGTGCTTCAGCAGCCTCAGCATAAAAATTTCATCTTGGCATCTAGTCTGAAACTCTTCTGCACTCTTTAAACACCAGAGACACCTTCTACTTGACCAAATCGCTCCAAGCCGCATCCAACCTGGCCTTGAACACTCCCAGGCACAGAGCAGCCAAAACTTCTCTGGCAGCAACTTCTTCACTTAGCTACCTGCAAAGGAAATCCAGGGCCTGTACTTGTGTATTCTCTTACCTGGTATCAGTTTACTGGCCAAGTGGATGTGGAATGTACCTCCAAGGGGTGGGGATGACTCTTGCAGTCTCTGGATTGTGAGGCTGACTCTCACATCCTCCGTGGAGACATAGAGGTATCCGTATTCCTTGGAGCCCTTACCAAGCATTGCACCTCTGTGGGACAGAGAGGGTTCACATGAAGGCATCACCCCCACATCACCCAGGAGCTGAGGGACACCTATGGGAACAACACTCTTCAAGGATGTAAGGGGAATGTGTTCAGAGCTCAAAAAACCCCAGGATATTCCTAACTTACACCTAGATTACATAGACAACAGACAAAACAAAATTGTGGAAAATAACCTTTTTAAACTATGATAGAAGAAACAAGATATTCACAGTATTACCAAGCACAAGCAAGTCCTACCCCTGTACTGGTGCTTTTAAAGGACCAGCTCAATGCAGTCTGGACAGCATCTACAACAGCAAAGCAAAAAAAACTTTCCTACTTCACCCTGTAATGTCATTGAGTTCACCAAATTCTTAATTCCCCTGAATTCCAGTGATGTTTCATTTTGTAGAATCATTAAGGTTGGAAAATACCTCTAAAGCCCACCCCTAAACCATATCCCCAAACACCACAACTATATTAGAGTAATTCAAGTTCACCCAAAGTCCAATTTCTAAAGCCTAAAATACTTTCTCCTTAGCCGCTAAAATCCTTTTTTCAAAGGAAAAGGAGCCTCTCTGTGGTACAACGATGCCACCATGTGTTAAGTCTCCGGATGACAACTCTTTCATGCAGAGCAAATTTCGAGAACACAATCACTGAGCCTTATGTACAACTGAGACATCAGATTTTAGCCAATATTCCTATACCAACAGGAATAGGAGTTGTATGAGAACAAATCACAGCCCGGGTTTAGTGAAGAGAAACATCCAGATTTGTTTTGAAGATGTCCAAAGACAGTGCCCAGTCCACTCATTTCAAAGCATGTACTGGTTCTTGTTCTCAGTATTCCTGTCTTCAGGATTCTCTGCTTCTCTTCTTTCTCTGGTACGGTACCTTCATATGTGAGATGGAAAACCCCACAAGTGCCAATACACCTTTTTTTTCCTGGCAAGAGGTATAGTGATCAATCCTTCTCTTAATCCTGTTTTTATAGGCTGAACAGGTTGAGTGAGCATCCTCAATTTTTTCCCTCCATTTTCTTCAGCTCCATAGTGATGCTCATGGTATTTTTTTTCTAGTTTTTCTAAACCCATTTGAAAAACATGGTCAGTGTTGTTTGCAACATTTCAATGCCAGTCTTCTTAAGGGCTCCACATGGGAATAAAGACTTCCCCCTCTTTCTGTTATTTACATCTCTGGTTACATATATCAAACACCCCCTTGTACTCTCATCCTTGCCTTTATCATTGGTAGTTACTGTCAAAACACTGCATTGGACTCAGGCAATTTAATATGATTTTTAAGGAGAGATTTTCACACATCAAATCCTTCCACACTGTTATTTAAGTTGCCTTGTACAAAACAGTTTCTGAACTGGGATTTAACTTTTACACTGAAGACTTGTTAAACTTGGGCTTTGTAGCTCTCATGGTGGGAAAACAGATATAAACTGGATTCCACCAGTTTTCCTTTGTGCTGACTCTGCCTGTATCTCTGAAACCCAACAGGTGAATTCACCAAAGCCTTAGACTATCAGGAAAATACAAGGACTTGGTTGCTTTGAGAACTAGATGCAGATGCAATTCTTTTTTTTTCAGATTTTAACCATGTCTTAAAGAAATCCCCAGCTGTCTTGTGGACACTAAATACTAACAATGTGTTGCTTTGCCTTTGCATGAAAGCAAAGATATGGCAAGGTAAGAAACCAAATTAATTTAGAGCAGGCTAAGGTTGACCTTCTTCTGAAAGGAAGTTTCCTGTGAACTCAAGTCAGTTTGAGGAGAGAAACTGAGCCAAAGTAGCAGCTGACTCCTGCAGAGGAGAAACTGCATTGTTCCAGCTTCTCCCTTGCTTGGCTCTACTCCCACCATGTTCTTGTTGGCTGGATACAACCCAACTTTCACAGGACTTTTTTTCTGCTAGTGCAAGCCTTTAATGTTCCAGTCTCTGATCTAGTTCGCCTATGGCTCTGATTCCTCTTTCATTGCTGAGAGAAACCATCCCAGTAAACAAAGACACAAAAGGTGGACTTCCATTGCATAATGTGCTAATTGGGGTCATTAAAGGTGACCTAAAGGGAGAACGTCTGGCTGATCTTCATCCACTATTCCAGAGAGACTTGGATCTCTTTCCCATCCTACATCATACCTTGGCAGCCCATGCACTTCTTACCTCCAAGCTTAGCTGAAGAACCTTAAACACACCTTTTCCAGCAACTTAATGCAGCTGAAAAACAGCTCCAGATATACTGGGGGAAGTGCAAGAAGTATTACAAGGTGTAGAGGTGATCCTACTCATTGTCTTTACCTCAGGGAAAGAAGGGGTAGACTTGTACCACAGCCAGATATTGTCCAGGACACATTGTAAGTGGGAGGAGATCCCACCACAGATACTGATTCAACTCTTCTCCCATTTGGCCCAAGAGGTTTGGGATCTCTCTGAGAAACTGAAAGAAAAGCACAAGCATTTATTAGAGCAAAGAGAACAGCCATGACTAACTCTAGGTTATTGTCATTTCGCAGCTGGGAACACACATCTACTGGGGGATGGGGGGTCAGTTTTGTTGAGTTAAATTTCATGGGATCACAGAATTATTAAGGTTGGAAAAGCCCTCTAAGATCATGGGGTGCAACCATTAATGCAGCACTGCCAAGCTCAATGCTAAACCATGTCCAAGGGCCACATCTACACTTCTTTTAAATCCCTCCAGGGGTGGTGACAATGGGCAGTCCATTCCACTTGTAAAGCACACCTTCAAATAAACCAAGAATATTGATATTTTGCAATTCCTTTTTGATTATTGTCAAAACGCAAAAACAATTTCAAGAAAACAAAATAATTTTGTGCCAGTCTTGAGATCCTCCTTTGAAAAATTTCCAGCCAGTTTTATCATCATATATTTTAATTAAATATCCTGGTGAAAGAAAGAAGAAACAGATTCCTTTACCAGTCACAGCTCTGTCAGCAATAATGACTTCATCAAGGTAAAATGACCCAGATGTTTCCTTCTGCAGCACTGGGCTCTGCAGGTCTATCCGATGCACGAACACAGGGGAATTGTCAGGGAAGTCCTGGAGAATCTTGGAGAAGTTCACACACCTCTTCCAGAGGTTGGTGCAGGTAAATATCCAGCTGGAAGACACCAAGGTTGTGGCAATAACCAAATTTGAGGTTTGTGAAGATTCCAGGTGGCATCAGATATCATTTTTACTGCAGGTATTGACTCATACACAAGGCACTTGCTCAGTGGTTTGCAATCACTCTCTACATGTCCTTGTGGGGTTCCATATAGTGAAAAACAAGTCTGTAGATCTCTGCTTATGTGTCATTCTCTGAATCACAAGTGCGGGATGCATGAATTACTATCTGATTTGTTTTATGAAAAATACTACAATAGAATCAGTGACTTCAGTGGGGATCAATCCAGAATTTAGACCCCTTGGGAATATTCAGATCATTGCTTAAGGCTCCAGTTCTCTCCAAGTTCTGACATCCCTGATTTTCTTTTTTCCCTGCCTGCCCCAAACTTTACATCTACCACCAAATGTTTTCTAACCACGGAACTTGAAGTAAACAAAATCAAAGACTACACTGATTCCCAAAATGTTGTGTACCAACAATCTCATGAGGTTCCCGAAAGGGAAAGAAACACGATTCATCTGTTTCACTGCAGCAAATCCAATGTTCTGTAGCCAAAGAAACTGGAAAATTATCATCCTCAGAAACTTTCTGATGTGTACACCAGAAACAGAACAAACCCTTCATCCGTGCATTACTAGAGTTAGATACTCCATGTAACAAGGAACATGGATTTTACTCAGTAAATCCTCTAGAAATTATGGAATCACACACCCAGGGACGCCTCTGCAGGGACAGAGCACGTGTCAGCTTCATCCAACTGACAATTTGTTCCTCTACAGATGAGAACTTCCCTCAGTTTCCCCAGTGCATCTCCTTACTATGGAAAGCGTCATCTCTGGATACCTTTTGGAGTCAGTGTCATTGAAGTCCCATAGGCAGGTGAGGTTCCTCTTCACTGAAGATGAAGAGACATTGGTGTAGGACACTGAGATATGAAAGATGTTGCTCATACGGCCTTTGTGTGCAAAGCACACCTGCAAAAATGAGGGTGAAATTTTCACAAATCAAACCACAGGTAACTGACACACAAAGTATATAGAAAATACTCTTTCAGTCCTGGCTTAGTGTTAATAAAAGACACTCTGCTCCGTCCACCAGTCCAAAGACATGATCCTCTGTAGATCTGGGGGAATTCTAAGCAGACCAAGTGATTTTATGTTTGTGATTGGGCTCTGAATACTCGGTTCCCAGTGCAACTTACTCTTCAGGAGCAGCCACTCACATGTGTGTATTCAGTAAGGTCATATCTTGGTAGTGTTGATGGGGAAGTTTGCAAGAGCTGGTTTGGTCTGTGAACACTGAACCTCCCACAGAAAGGCTCGGTTCCACTGACAATGTGTCCTGTGGCAATGACATTCTTCCTGTCTGACAGAGATAAAAAGAGGAGATGAGCAGTCTGCAAGCGATTCAGAACATGCAGATTACAGCCAAGACATTCACAAAAATACAGAAAGTGAGTATCCAACAATTGTCACTAAGTCCTACTCTGAGTATTCTCCTGCCAGAATTCAAGAAATATTGGGACAACACTTCCAGGGATATGGGGGTTGATTCTTGGGGTTGTCCTGAGCAGGGCCAGATGCTGGACTTGATGATCCTTGTGAATTCCTTCCAACTCAGTGTATTCTGACTCTATGATTATTGTATTGATCATTGCATTGATGCACTTAACACCCATTGGAAGCATAAATTTACCATCATTAAAGTATTAAAGTACATTTATGTCATAAAAGCAGATCAATTCTCACAATAAACAGTGTATTTGCCACAGAGGATCACTACCTTCTTTCTCAAAGCCATCATGGAAAAGGATTTTAGCAGAAGTTTGCTCAAGTTCACATCCTACTGAAAGAAGTTCCTCTATTGCTGTTTGCATCTTTAAAAGAAATTGAAAAGCAGTCACTGTACAGCAGTGTTTCACACGCACATCACTCCATTTTTCATCACTTAGGGACCAGTGCCACAGCAGCTCTGAACAAGCAGGTAGTCAAATATTAAAATAATAAAAATATTCAATAATAAAGGACATTATACTTTTCAGGGGTGTGACACATCCTCAGCCTAATGACTGGTCATGGAGCCATCACCCAGAGTCATTTGAACACTGACCAACTACCACATCAAGAGATTACAGGCTTGTGAAGAAGCCAGATCAGAGCTCTTGTCTGAAGCCAGGGTCATGCAGGACACACCCGGCCTCAGGGAAGTCCACAGGAATTCCAAGGTATCTGGATGTTGTGATATGTTTAGAATACACCTGTGGCTTAACCTACAAAAAAACCCTACTGTGAGACATTCCCAGTAATAAAAGTCACCCCTACATCATGTAAAATTTGTTTCAGTTTCTGGGTCAAACACCAAACTGGTGTCAAGTACCAGAGCTCCACCAGTTCCACTCCAGCAGAGGAACGTGTGTCTGTGTTTAATGGCACCTACCTGGTGAGCTGTAGCATTTGTGGAGATGATTTTGTGCAATGTGTCATTCCAGGAGATACTGAAACACCCTGTACCAGACACAGTCAACATCTGGCAAGCAAGGAAGCAATAAATAAATGAAAACAGATGAAAACTTCATGAGACATATTTCAAACCCTGCATCTTCTACTGGGGAGGGTTACAAAGACAAATTTGCATTTTTAAGCACCTCTAAACCAAGATTTCCTTCTAAGAGTCACTTCAGATATTTTTGAATTGCTCTTATGCTTGGTCTGTTCTGACACAAGGCTGAGGCTCATGTTCTTAAAGGGAGTACAAGGGACACAACCTGTACAGACACACAGCCAGTCTCAAATGGTTCTTAAAGTTCCCATTTTGAAGCTGTGGACTTTAAATATTAGAAAAACTTGCCTTATTCCCGAGGGTTTGCATAAACCCACCAACACAAACTGTAACACCGATGTGTGTAAAAATTATTAACAAATTCATCTCATGGTGCTCTTCTAATCAGCTGTTTCAGAACGTTAAAAACAAGGTGAGAACACAGTTTCACATCTAGTGCCAAAAAGGGCTTTACAATTAAGATGTGCTGCCGTCTGGGTCAATGGGATCAGGGCTAGTCCAACTTCCAGGATCAAGCACACAGCACTGACCTGCACTTCTGGAAGATGCAAGGCATGAGCCCGAATTTCATGCCTCTCAATGTAGTAGTTGTTCACCACATGGGGGTTCAGCCATGTGTTGTGTATCTGGACTCCAACTTTCATCCCATTGCTGGGTGCCTTTCCATGATACAGTGCTTCCAGGTAGTACCTTGACCCAGCAGTCAGCTCAAATTTTGGGGATTTGGGCTGCCAGAGTTCACTCCAGTTTTTCACCCAGTTGTCAGACCACTCTGAATTGCCAGCAGGGATAGAAGCTATTCTCATCTGTGTGTAGAAAACTGAGTCACACAATGGTTTGGGTTGGCATGGATCTTAAAGATGATTTCAGTTTCCAGCCCTCTGCGATGGACAGAGACACCTTCCACCATCCCAGGTTGCTCCAACCTGGCCTTGAACACTTTCCAGGGATGGAGCAGCCACAGCTTCTCTGGACAACTTTTGCCAGGGCCTCAACACCCTCACAGAGAGTTTCTTCCCAATATCAAACCTAAACCTACTCTATCTCAGTTTGAAGCCATTAAATGAGTCAGACATTTCCCCAAACCCAAAAGACATTTCATCCAATACCACTGCTCCAAAAAACAAACCACAGACTTGTGCTTATAACTGATAGCAGTGGTGTGATGCTTGAAAAATTCCTTCCTATTGTACAGGAAAAAGGCATAATCTCTAAGAGCTTTTCTCTAAGGTTCAATATCATAAAGAAAATAATCCTTATGGCTCACTCCAGCAGCAATAACAGTTCCCAAGCAAGTTCTCACAGATGACTTCAGTTTTACCCCCTGTATTCTCCAAATAAAAATGAAATAATCATTTCTACTGCACTCTGAAGTGTTGATGACTCATCCCTGAATAGTTCAAGATCAGGCTGGACAGAGTTCTGAGCAACCCGGTATAGTAGAACATATTACTATGGTTGGGGCATTGGAATGAAATTATTTTCATGTTCCCTTCCACCCCAGGCCACTCAGTGAATCCTCAATGAATAAATGTAGTTACCATTAGTGAGGCCAGTAATCCTACTTTTTTTTTTAATAGTTAAAAAATCCTCTCTTTTCTCTAGCCCTGTTCAGTTACTAGGCTTAAGAACAGCCCAGATAAATAGATTATAATTATAACATCCTCTCCTGATTTCATTTTTCCTACACAGAATAATACCTTATATTCTGGATCCTGGGACGAGCTTAAGTAGAGGGATGCCTGACCATCTGCCTGAATCCAGAAGGTGTAATTGTTGGTCTGAGGAGCCACAAAAAATCCACAAAGTCTGCAGCTAAGAAAAAAAAGAGCATTCATAATGTATAAAAAATTTTCAGCCAAGACAAAAACCATTCCCACACCTTACCTTCACATGTACACTGAGTGAAAGGGAAACACCATGAGGCCAAGTTGTAACACAAAACCCCCATGTATTTTAAAACCGAAGTAACATCAAAATCCATATTAAATACCCTTTAGGCTTTACAAAGCTTTTCAAAAGGGAAAGAAAAAAAACCAGTTCCATGAACTAAGTATGTTTTTGTTGGTGGTCAATCTTTTACACATTTCTTCTCAAGCAAAGTCTTAATCCTGATCAGGCAGGGAAAAGCCAAAAACACGTTCAAAAATCAACCAAGAAAAAGAGAGAAGTGGTAGAAAAGTGTGAGAACTCATGTACATTGCAAGTCTTTCAAGGGTTTGTCTGAAGAGGTAACGGCACTAAGACAGTTTAGATATTTTTACAGGCAAACCATTTGATTTCTATTAACTCCATGTGTACTGCAGATACCAAAATTAGCTGAGAGTGTGCCCTTCCACATCTGACTAGAAGCCTCAGCCAAAAGAGCCTATGACTGGACCCCCTTCTACCTCCACAGCAATTTCTTTTGTGGTATTTCAGAGCAGAAGTACTGAGGCAAAGCAAAAAGGGGAAAAAATAAAACACTTCACTGCATATTTTGAGCTTCAAAAGGACCTCAGAGCAAAGGGTTTGCTTTGATTTGTAGGAGCTGTGCAGCGAGGCTCTGCTGTAAAGAGCTGGCAGGTGCTTTTGCTGCACCTTACACTGCTAAAGGTGATTGCCATGGCTTCGTGTCTTTTTAAGATCACTGAGTACCTGAAGGACTCCTTTGCCCCAGACAGAATCCTTGTTGGGGAGCTGGCATTAGGTACAAACTGCCATCTGTATCCAGGACCCACTCCTGTCAGATCAGAGGCATCATCCCAGACTTCAAAGAGAAGCCCTCTGTTTCCTAGAAAGTCAAAACAAAAGTCTTCTCAGCAGCAGGCAACAGAAATCCCAGAGCACATGTTGGAATCAGTGGTGTAGGAGGCAGGCCAGAGAGAAAATTTTAATAATAAATTAGCTCTCTTTGTGGATTATTTTGCAGTCTAAGGCAGAACACAGGTCTTGCTTTAGGGAGTTTGTTCTACCCTTGAAATCCTCCACCAGAAATAACAAAAATCTGCAGAGAGCAGATCACCCAACCAGCTCACATGTCTGCTCTTGCAGAAAAAGGTGCTGAGATGACCCACGGTCAAGAGTTAGGTAAACCTCATTTTATTCACAATAACTTCCTACTGCCATGCTTCACTCAAGCAGTGTTCCCAGAAAGCTCTGCAGTAGCTCTAGTTCAGCTATTCCTCTAAATATTGTCCATAGTTTTTCCCCCCTCATTTTCCACAGCCCTACACATCAGTCTGCATGTTCTCCCACCATCACTTGTCTGCAAGTGGTGGGCAGAGCTCTCCATTTGGCCTTTCCAGGCTATAGAATCACAGGATGATTCGGGTAGAAGGGGCCTTTGAAGTTTATCTGGTCCAACACCCCTGCCATGAGCAGAGACATATCCAACTAGATCAAGTTGCTCAAAGATGCCTCAAAACCAGCCTTGAATGTTTCCAGGGATGGAGCATCCATCGGTTCTCTGGAACCCATGTCAGTTCCTCCTTATCCTCATTGTAAAAAATATCTTCCTTATGTATATTTTAAGTTTAAACTTTTAGTTTAAACGTTTCACCCTCTTGTCCTGTCACTACAGTCCCTACTAGAAGTTTGTCCCCTTCTTTCTGAGAGCTTTTTAGCCACTGGAAGGAGCTCTCAGGTCTCCCCAGAGCCTTCTCTTCTCCAGGCTGAACCCTGGCCTCCCATCAGTCTTTCCTCATAGCAGAGGTGCTCCAGCCCTTGGCATTTTGTAGCCTTCTATCAAACCCAGAAGAAATTGGTCAGATGTTGAAGCAGGCAGCATTTTAGAAAGGCTTGTTTCTCAATTGCATTCATCATCAGAAGTCATCTGCCTTGCATTTCCATGTGTTGTTTGCTTGTTTGGACCTTCAGTTATTTCAATACCATACCTGGCTGGGGGACACCAAGTCTCCTGTCCTTGCCAACAGGCTCAGTGGTGCATCTGATTTGTTGGGGAGAGACGTGCTTGACTTTACAAGGAACACCTGACAGCAGGAAAAGGAGACAAATGTGCCTTGTGAGACTTGGAAAGGCAGCTGAGCTGCAGCATGAACATACCTTAGAATCAGAGTAAATTGGGTTGGAAGGGACATTTAAAGATCATAGAAGTCCAACCCACCGCCATGGGAAGGAACATCTTCAACAAAATCCCAGGTTGCTCAAAGTCTCATTGAACCTGGCCACAAACACTTCCAGGGATGGACATCCACAGCTTCTCTGGGCAATCTGTGCCAAAGCCTCACCACCTCCACTGTAAAAAAAATTTCTTCTTTATATCCCACCTATCGCTGGCCTTCTAGCAGTGGGAAGCCATTCCCCCTCATCCTGTCACTCCAAAATCCTTCTCCAGTTCTCTTGAATCCCCCCTGAAAGGGGCTTCAAGGTCTCCCTGGATCCTTCTCTTCTCCAGGTGAAGGCCCCCAGCTCTCCCAGCCTGTCTCTAGAGATGAGGAGCTCCAGACATTGGAGCATCTTCCTGGCATCCTCTGAACTTGCTCCAACAGGTCCACATCTTTCCTGTGCTGAGGACTCCTGAACTGGGCATGGCATTCTGGGTGGGTCTCACCAGAGTGGAGGAAAGGGGCAGAATCCCACGCCTCAACATTGTTTCCAAAGAGGATTCACACTACTCTAAAAGCCTGGACTTGTACTGTCAAGCAAAGTAGTTCATGCCCTCAGCCAGAATAAATTGGTCTTCCCCGATGGTGAGAACTAAAATCCCCACACTGGTATCACTGGACATCCATCAGGTTTTGTGGTCAGGGTCATGATCTCAAGAACAAGTATTTCACATTCCTCTTACCTGCAGCAGTGACCTGCACTGGTTCCTCAAAGAAATCCCCTGTGACAGTGAGATCAGTGCCCCCTCCAAGACTCCCAGCAGCTGGGGACACGGAGGTTATCTCTGCATGGGGAGGAAAAAGGGGATCTGAAAAAAAGCCCTGGAAATTTGATCCCAGCCCCATTTCTGCAAAAGCTTGCAGAGCACTTGCACTGTTTCCAAGCAGAGCACTCCTGTGAGTGAAACTGGTGTCTCACTGATCCTCCACGGGTGTTTGACAGCTCTGGGATTACACCAGGAATGAACAACACGGATAAATTGGCTGCATGACAGGAGAAACACTGCATTGCTTGGGCTGTTACTTAGCAGTGGCTGCATCTGTCATGCTCAGATTGCAAGCTGGTCTATTCTGTGCTATTGAGGAGCCCCAGGGGAAAAAATATTAAAAAGAAGTGGAATTAAAACTGATTTAATCCTTTTGACCTTCCCTGACTCACTTCTCAATTTAGCCCATAGGTTTAAATGTTGCCACACTTTCCAAACATCCCTCAGACTTCAGGGCCAAATGGAGAGAACAGAACATCAGGCATGTGAGTGTCCACATCATAATCATGAGATTCTTTCAGGATTTTGTCTGTTATAGTCATGCCCCTCTACACTGGGAATCCATTTCTCTCTTTGATGACACTTACCCACTTTGCGCTCACATCTTAGTTAAACCATCCAATTGTACTTGTCTTAATCTAAAAATAAAACCTTAATAAAAGATGAGGGATGTTGGTCTTTATCTGCCTTTTCTTTGCTAATTCATCTGTTGCTTAAACTTTAATTTTACATTATTGACTACTGGCTAGCACAGGACAGTCTACTGGACAGGTCTGGCAGATTCCTCTGCTTGTGCTCTACACCCATAGACAATTTTATTTGGGGTTATTTCATTTTACTGTACCATAACTAGTAAATAAGGACAAAATTATCCTCCTTTACAAGT
>WEKX01011387.1:1859-19661 GCA_013390025.1 Pitta sordida
GAAAAGAAAAATAGTACTCACACTAATAAATTTAACTAGGATTTATTTAACTAGAATCTTCTATTGAAAATTTGAACCCTTCAGACTTGTGCCTACTACATTGTACTCTTTACTGACCAAGTAATCCAAGATGCTATTGTAGCAACTGCTACACCCTACATGTTAAGACAAAGGCAACTGGGAGACTTGGGTTTTTCCACCTGCAAAACATAACTACATAACAGCATTTCCCCTGCCTTTGAGGGGAGTGAAAGTGTTACAAGAGTCTAAATTTTTAGTTGGAGTGTTGTCTAAAGGGTGAGAGCTGGTAGTTTACCTTTCTATTAAGCAAAAAGGTGTGAGTAGATGAACAACTTGTTCCAAATGTATATGGAGTGGGCAGCAATAACTGAGAGCATGAAGGATGGGAGAATGGGTTCAGTTGTAATGAAATAGGAAATATATTTTATGTGTTTTTCTGTGCAGCTGAAATCCTGACAAAATTAAGATTATGTATGCAAATGAAGCTGACTGGATTTCTATCTCTAGGAATCCTTCAGTGCCTGATACTTTGATTTATTTCTATATGCCTCAAATATAGGCATAATACTTTTTGCATACAGTGGGCCCCATGGTAATGTGGGTCCATGGGTCTGGGACCAGGCGGCGAAGGCCACGGTTTGCAAAGACAGTGCACTCATGAATATGCAATTAAATCCTGCCTGTCACCCTGCCCCCCTCAGGGACGGGATGCTGGATCCCTACAAATCTGTCGAGCCTTGAACAAGCTCCTTGGAGAAGTGGTTACAGCACCAAGGCTTTCCGAGTTCAAGAAATGTTTGGACAATGCTCTTGGACAATTGTTGGGACTCTTGGGATTGGTCCTGTGCAGGTCCATGGGTCGGACTTGATCTTTGTGGGTCACTTTCAACTCAGTATATTCTGTGTTTCAGTGAATTATAAGGTTCTTAATCAGTTTTCATATGCCATGTATTATCTCCTAAAAAATGCATTTGAACTTACAATCTCAAAAACATACCACGTCAGGTGTTGGCATCACAGAGAAGTGAAAGAATTACAGTTGCATTCTTTACTCCATCAGATTTTGAGTCTGGCACTTAGAGCCCAACTGTGCAAGAAGCCTCTTTGAGTAGTCATGATTTTTATCCTGTTTCCTTTTAAGTTTGTCTGTCAGTGCTGCCTTACAGTATTTGCTCATATGCTCTATCTTGTTTGCTTGCACACTATGAGACTGAATACAATGCACCTGCTCTTTGAGCTTCAGAAACCACATTAAAAATGAGAAGCAGATGAAAAAGATGCCACCATGACTTACTTACATTTCTATCTCAATCATAATAAATCTAGTTGTTGCATTTTTTGAGAGTTTTTATTATCCAGATTTATTTGAATAAGAAAAGGAGGAGGAGACTGCACTGGATAGTATGTGTAGGGTCTCCCCTGTGTGGAGGTTTGACAATCCTACAGATTTCCCCTTCCCTGACCCCCATCAGTCTCATTAAATTTTACTGTTTTTTCTGTTCTTTAAAAAGATGTACTTAACATGTCTGTTGTCTCTTTTTTTTTTCAGATGTGAAATATTTTGCCCTTTAATAGGAATTAATTATTAGTGCTAAAAATGCTCTAATTGGCATAATTAATGTTTTGGGGTGCCAGACTTTAATTGCACTGCTCAGCCCCAACCTGAATCTGTGGACCTGTAGGCTTCGGGATTCATGTGATGCTGGCCCTTTGCC
This sequence comes from Pitta sordida, assembly GCA_013390025.1. Lineage (NCBI taxonomy): Eukaryota > Metazoa > Chordata > Aves > Passeriformes > Pittidae > Pitta > Pitta sordida. The sequence continues at coordinate 3,596 of WEKX01011387.1, forward strand.
CTTGCCTAAGCAGACCTGTGGGCAGACCTGTGCTTACTCCTGTCCCTGTTAGTACTAACAGGTTTTTTGGGCTGACCTCAGGCCTGACTTGTCACCTTGCCTGTATTTGATGGTTACCACACCTGCCCTGCTCAGGACTGGACTGTGCCCTAACAGTGAGGACACTGTCCTGCTTTTTTCTGGGTCACTTCCACTGAGCTTATATTGTGGAACAATCACAATCTTGCTGTATCTGTAAGAGTATACTATACATAATGTATCTAATGGTTAGATCTTACTATTCCAGAAGAACATTTAATTATCAGGTAAGAGTGTTTTAGAAACACTGCCCTAACCCTGAAGTGTTACACATTGACTCACATTTTGTAGCTGATACTAAAAGCCTTAAAGCTGTGATGATTTAAGAATATGAGTCAAGGCTTTATGAAAAATTTTCATGAGTTTTCAGCATACAAGCCCTTCATTAGATGCCTATATGCTTCAAAACTTGTGTATTCCCCTATGTGGATGGCACTTAAAGCAAAACACAGGCTGGTAAAGTAGCTTAATAGGGGCAACCATCATTTGTGTAGAGAGGGACAGAATTAGTTAAAAACTGCCTTCTAGAACATGATACTTGGAGTTAGTAATCGCTTTCACTTTTAAGTCAGATTTCATGCACATTTCATTCTCCTAGACTTGGTTACATTAAAGAATGGTAGATGGATAAAAAAAGAGATTGCTCAGCAACTTCTTACTGGGCCTTATGGCAGTAAGGGGATTTAAGAATTTTTCATGTTGGCACATCAAGTTCAGTACATTGGTTGCAATTGGGTTTGAAATTACAGCCTTTTCACTTAGAGAGGACATCTTTTAGCGTACAGAACCTGCCGAAGTAGTGGATATGAAACAGATCCATTCTGTTGCACAATTCCTTTAGAAAGAAATAGTTAAAAGTCTTGGCTGTACAGTCTCTGAGGCTCCCGAAAGAGGGTATCTCACAGTGTTTCTATCTGTATCCAACATGAGGAATTGAGGCCAGCTGCCCAATCTTTCCATCATCAGTGCCATCATTCACATTCTGAGATGAAACAAAACTAGAACAACGAAGAACAAGTATAAGAGACTTGAACTGCATTTGAGACTTATGTCAAAAATGTTTCAGTCCTCAGGTAATTTGCTCAGTTGTGGCTCTTTTTGTATTTACTTCAAAGCTTCAGTGAAAATGAAAGGATAGAAAATGGCATTTAGGTTTTCAGATAGCTGTAGTCACATTCTTGTGACTCGATCTGGCCTTGTTGAAGGGTGTTTTCCCCTTAAAAGTCAGGAACTGTCTACACATTGTGAGGAAATGTCTTACATCAGGGCTAGTCAGGGATACAGCAGACCTACTATGTCACAGGATTATGTCTGTTTTCGTCAGGTATGTCTCACTGCAAATTAATATAAATCAGTTTACCTAAAAGAAGCAAATGGTCTGACTACAAAATAATTTAATTGAGCAAATAAAAAGTTCACACACAACGTTTAAATCAACAAAAATAATCAACAAAAAATATAAGACTTGCAGGATGCATTAGATAAAACTTTGTATTTTCTATGTTGTGTCAGTAATGTCAGTTTGTACAGGCAGTGTTTTTCTAACATGGTACAGCCATGTTCTAAGCCTGTCACCGATTTTTCTTTTGTCTCTATTTCATAATCAGTAAGAATGGGATGCTTAGCTGATGCAATGCTACTTGTGTATAAGCTGGCTTATATAGGTCTCTTGAATGGCTTTCTGGTATGGCCTGTAGTAGATAAACATTACAAAGTGTGTGTTGTGGATGATCCAAAGGATTTCTCTGGTCTTTTAAGTGAGCCAAATGTGGGTGAATTTTTACATTTACATGGCACAAGGGGGTCTTCCATTTAAGTTTGTAGTATTTGTGGCAAAGTCCGCAGGCGACAGAACATCTGAACAGAATGTTATCTTTGTGAGAAACAGTTTTAAGCATGAGAAAGACATACAGTTGTAATTAAATATGTATTTGAGTGTGTGGAAAGAGAGGGAAAGAGAAAAACATTGTGATGTTTTCATGGCTAATTGAAACTTTTTCTCCATTAGTTAAAGCCACAAAAATACCAACCTGATACAAGCACAGGTGGAATTTGCTCAAATGTTTTAAGGGATGCAACATGGCAAGTACTCTTTAATCTTTGCTACATGTCACTGTTTGTCATAAATTGTTTGAGGAATGCCCAAAGCAACAAATGGTGGTCAAGTATTGAGTTGTATAAGGCAGTGCTTAATATATTTATAACTCCTTTATGGTTTAAAAGCTCATTTCATACTCAAGAATTATTGCCCACACTATGAATTAGTTTAAAAGGGCGATAGAGAAAAGTCAAAGTACTGCATAAAGCACCAGCAATACTTCACCTGATTGATTAGATACAATAAATGGTCAGTAATCTTACTTTAATCAGTAGCTTGAGATGCAAGGTGGGGAACAGGGGCTGTTTTCAAGCCTAGAGTTTGCACTGTATTTGGTACTGGGGTTGATCAGTACCAAATACAGTAGTTGATCAGTAGTGCTTACCATCAGAACTNCTGAGTTTTGGTATTTAATACTACTATAAACTAAAGAACTTATTTATAGTTTGATCAGTAGTGCTTACCATCAGAACTGCAGCATGGTTAGAAAACACTTGCTTAAGGAGGACAGGTCAAGTTGACTCTAAGAGATAAAACGTTAGTTCTTTGTTTATTTGTTTCAACTCTCCTAACTCTTGAATTCTGCCTGGCTTGCTAGTTCACATTCACAATGTTATACTCCTTTCCAGTTCACACACAGGTTCACACCCAGGTTATTCTGAGTTGGAAGGGACTCACAGCATCATTTAGTCCAACTCCCAAGTGAACGTCCACCCAGGGACCAGGCCCACAAGCGTGGGACCATGGGCAAAAGAGAAAGATGTTGAGCTGCTTGAGAGGGTCCAGAGAAGGGCAACGAGGATGGTGAAGGGACTGGAGGGCAAGCCCTATGGGGAGCGACTACAGGAACTGGGGTTGTTCAGCCTGGAGAAGAGGAGGATCAGAGGTGACCTGATTGCTGTTTACAACTACCTGAGGGGAGATTGCAGTCAGTGTGAATCTCTTCTCTCAGGCTGATGACACCAGAACAAGTGGACATGGCCTTAAGCTACACCAGGCGAGGTTTAGACTGGATGTTAGGAAGAGGTTTTTCACAGAGAGAATGATGTCTCATTGGAATGGTCTGCCCAGGGAGGTGGTGGAGTCGCCATCCCTGGAGGTGTTTAAGAGAAGACTCGATGAGGAGCTCAGTGACATGGTGTAGATGATGGGAGGCTTGGATGGATGGAGCATGATGCCCGTGGTTCCACGCTTGTGGGCCTGATTCCTGGGTGGGTGTTCACTTGGGAGTTGGACTAGATGATCCTTAGAGTCCCTTCCAATTCAGAATAACCTGTGAACCTGTGAACTTCCATGCTTCAGAGCAATATAGAAGTAAATTATTTCTCACTGTGTCTGAGTTCCAACATTTAGTTGGCTGACAGAATATTCTGAGAGAATGAAAAATGCTGGGCTCTCATCTTTGAGCAGAGTCTGAAGAAAGCATGGAGTGGCATGGTACATCACACATTTATTGAATCAAAGGAAAGTTTTGGACAAAATGTCTGCTGGATTATGGGGACAGTCATCATATTGTTGATGGTGCTAATTCCAAAGTTTCCCATTCTAGACAGGACACATCCCTAGTCTCACAGAATATTCTGAGTTGGAAGGGACCCACAAGGACCATCAAGTCCAACTCTTAAATGGCACCAGTGCCTCCCTGGTGGGAATTGAAGCCCAATCTCCCGCCTGGCAGGCGGGCACACTCACCACTATACTAAAGTGGATTTTCTGACATGGACTCCTTATATGAGACATAGTTAAACTATTCCTTTTTGCTGTTGACATAGGCAAAATCTGAGTATTGACTTTACTCAGTCTGCAATTGCAGGTAGTGGAGTTTTTTGGTGTATTTTACTTTCTATATCCTGTGGCTTTGAACCCGTATTTGTTCTACATCAGTTTAGGTACTGAATTGAGTCCTAGAAGCCTGTTTGTTCTGGGTTCCCTTTTTCAACGTTATTCCAACATATATTCCAATGTTAGACAAAGCTCCCCTCCCACCCAAATGTCTTTAAGTCCCATTTTAATCAAATGCAAATAGGCTCTCATGAAAACAACATCAGTACCCCTACACACCTAGTTTACCAGTTTTAAGAAAGCAGGAATTGCCAGCATGTTTTACATGCCACAGTGAAAAATCAAGCATAGAGACTTAATTTGTGCAGACATCTGTCTAGCTATCTCTTAATACAAGAGTACACACGTGCATATAAATAGAGATTTTTCTGTAATATAATGTAAGTTCTTGCTAATTTTGTCACAATAACTTTTTATGCAAGAAAAAATCTAAATGCCCCTTCTTATCAAGACAAATAGTTGAGTGATGTGAGCCACAGGGGCTGCTTGTCAAGGGAATCAGTCCGTTAGCATTTGTACGACAACCTGCATCTTTTGTATCCATCACTTTGAACTGAATGCAAAATGAAACTGTTTCACCCTTGGACTGAGGTAGACAGTTTTTTCTCTTTTACCATCCCTAAGACAAATTAGGAATGTAGGAAACCTTTCACTCAGAACAAAACGATGATTATAGCAGGTAATCGGACCTCACATTAATCAATGCGTTCAAAGAAAAGGCCTCGACCTGTGCCCTTTGTCTAGCCTACAGGTAGGTACGTTTTTTTCCCAGTTTCTTTCAATATCAGGGCATTCTCTTTCTGTGTAATACACCCTCTTGGAAAATGTTTCTCTTTTCAGGCAGTCCTTCTGCATTGATCAAAACCCATCCAGAAAGCCACTGTAGAAATCTGAACTTATAATGATGTTCTTTTATATTTTCTTACAATGAACAATGGCTCTCTCAATACTAATGGCAACAGTACGTCGATAGAGGCAACAGTGCAAGGAGTTGGGGGTAAATAGCCATTATTTGCAAGGCTTGCTGTTTCATGTTATGGAAAAAAATTTCCTGTCTTCTGCAGCCAAATCTTCTCTTGTTGAAAACATTCAAGGCATCTGCAAACCAGTGCTGAGATGAGGAAAGATAAATGTGGATTAACATTTTTCTTTTTGGAAGAAAACATTAGTGACAATTATATGGCAAAAGATCTTAGTTCTCCATCCCTCCTGAATAAGAAGAAAGAGCAAAATACTGCCTGATACCTTTTTTTTTTTTTTTAGTTTATTTGCCTTCACCTTTAAATCAATTATCCCCCAAATATCACGATCCAGAGTAAATGAGTGGAACTGACTGTTGCTCCACTGAATAAAAGACTCCCTCTGCTGCCTGAAATACAGATTGCCAGATGAAAAAGAATGCTTGTTTCCAAAAGGGGCACAAACCAGAAAGTGTATGTCACTGCTCTGTCAGTCTGGTCAGTTTTTTCTCATTTTTAAAGTCTGTTAGGTGCTTTGTTCTGGGTTGTTTTTTTCTTATCTTTTATTAAGACATTTAGAATCTGAGAAATGCAGAGATTGAGGGAAAAGTTCTTATGCAAATGATGTAATGACATCCTTTATTAAACATCTATAAGTAAGATTGCCAGTAAGTATCCATTTTTTACCTAGTGTTCATGATTACTGCACTAGTTGATGCTTAGCTCCTGCTGAATTCAGTTAATACACATGCAGCAAGGAAGAGACTTTCATAGGTCATAGTATCATAGTATTGATAAGGTTGGAAAAGACCTTGAAGATCATCTAGTGGAACCTGTAATCCAACTAAAACCTGACATCTTAATCATGACACTCAGCACCTCATCCAGTCTACCCTTGAACACCTCCAGGGATGGCAACTCAACCACCTCCGTGGGTAACGCATTCCAATGCTGGATCACTCTTTCAGTGAAAAACTTTTTCCTAATTGCAAGTCTAAACCTCCTTTGCTGGAGCTTAAGACTACAACCTCTCGTTCTGTCTCCAATGGCCAGGGAGAAAAGACCGACCTGCCTATCTACAACCTCCTTTTAGGTAGTTATAGACAGCGATAAGGTCACCCCTGAGCCTCCTCTTTTCCAGGTTAAACAGAGTCAGCTCCCTAAGCCGCTCCTCATAGGGCTTATCTTCCAGGCCCCTTATCATCCTTGTTGCCCTTCTCTGAACTTGTTCCAGCACCTCAACATCTTTCTTAAATTGAGTGGCCCAGAAATGGATACAATACTCAAGGTGCGGTCTTTACTTTCATAGACAAATAACATTGAACTAGGAAGACAAAGAAGTATTGCTAGTGATTTAATTATGGAGTAAAACAGGTGCAACAGCTTAGGAATACAACAAGAAAACAGGCTGCTGCCAGAAGGTGTAGAAAACTTTGGGTTCCAGAAAGGAACTGTGAATCTAGCATTGGAATGAAGCACCCAAGCCTCCTTCCCTAGCATTGTGTTTAGATTCTGTTGTTTCCATGTGTTAAGTATTTTTTCTGCATTGGAAGCTATGACAGGTTATCTCAGAACTAGGGTTCCATAGAGGAACATGATGGAATAGATCATAGTTGCAATTTAAATTGTAAGTTTATTCTTGGAATAACAAGCATGACAAATTAATTCTGCCTTTATATCAAATTGAATAATAAAATGAAATTTGGGTCTAATATCTTTGTTGTCTCAGTTCTTTGTCTTTATGACCTACAAAAAGGCAGCTCTTGAAATGCATAACAGATTATAGACAGTTTAGCTAAAGATATAAAGAGTAGACAAAAGAAGATACATAATAAATAATTTTTATTAGCTAAATAAAAGCTAATGAGCTGTTTGCTGCAGTTGATATACAGTGAGATCCCATACTCGCTCATGATTTTCCAGTGAGCTGTGGAACCTGGCACGTGCGCAGAACCTACCGTGACCCCAGTCTGCTCGGCTCTGGCCCCACTGCTTGCATGGCGCTGGGACCCCCGCTCACCGCTGGCACTCGCCTCTCGCACCCGCCGCTCGCCACCAGCAGCCCCTGCTCGCCGCTCGCACCCCCCACTCGCCATGCGACGCCAACCCCCACCCCGGCGGAGCGCAGCCAGACATCTGAAACAAGCTCTTAGGACCATCCTCCAGACCGTATTAGGGGAGGGGGCATGGCTACAGGTGTGGCTTACTTGACTACCTAGTGGGTTCGCTATCTTTGAGGATTCCATGACTTGTGTGATGAGGACCACACCCAATAGCCCGCGAGTAATGGGGGATCACTGTATTGATAATGTACTTCTTAGTGAAAATAAAGGCAAGGATGGACTTTTAAGCAACTGATAGTACCGGCAATTTAAACCTGCTGAACTTGTTCCTTTGATTCAAGGGTCATAGGGGAACATGAGACCAAAGCAATCAGAAATGGAAACACAAAGAAGGCTTGTACAAATTGAAAAACATAGATAGAATTTTTCAAGAAAATAAGTTGATGCAACTATTCTGACAAGAAGGTCTACCTTAGAAATGGGAAGCCAGCTAAGTGATCAGAATTTCTTAGTGTTTCTGACATTGTATCTCTCCTCAAAATAGCAATAAAATTTCTTGACTCCTAGTTGCAAGTAAACCTAGCTTTGATTTGGGGAATTTCACTGAATTTAGTTATTTTTAATTAATGTCAAATTTAATTACTAAATTGGGTATTGAAAAAAAAAGAAAAGTAAATGCAAACATTTAAGTCATATATTAAGGATTTCTTTCTGCTGCTCCTTCCCTCTTGTTTTCCTCCACTGCTTCTTGCTCCTTAAACATTTTCAACTGCTCTGGCATGGGTTGCCTACAGGCTCTCATTTCTCAGAGACTTCCTTCCTCTTGCATGTAGAAACTCCTTCCAAGAGCATTGTCTCCACGTACATCCCCCCAAATGCCTCCTTCCACATATCTCTTGTTTCTCTGGTTTTTTTCGACTTCTTTTCCCAGCCTCCTCTGTTTTTACAATTCTCAAAACCCTTCTCTTCATTTATCTTCTTATATGTGAGTTCTCATTCTACTCTTGCGTATCTCCTGCCCCTTGTGGCCGTCAGTTTCTTATATGTGTTTGAGCTAAAGCATCATGTGCTCCCCAACTGTTGTAAGTATTGGTGAACAATGGGTTGTTTACATCTGTTTCAGAGCTGCCTGGAGAAGGTGAGACCAGCACTGGGCTGGTTATGGCTTCCCCTGTACAGGACACCCTTCAGTATCCTGTTGTATAAATGCTGCTACATAAGTTCAGAAAACTGCCTGGTCAGGATTTCCTGGGCAGACACTTTATTTTCACAGTGGCAAGCAAGGAAAAAGGTTTCATGTACTATTACTAAAATATACCCTCATGGTATCTTTTATGCATTTATACAGAAACAACTGTCTTCAGATCTGGTAGCTTGTAGTGCTACTTGCTATAGTATTAAAACATCTTGAGAAATGGCTTTGAATAACAGTTCAGTTATTATCAATTATAGGAAACAAGCATATTTTCACTATCTTGAACTAGCACAATATGCATCTTTGCATTCTATTTTCCTACAAGTAAAAGAAATATACATGTACCATAGAGCTAAGATTTGGATGTGATTCTGGAAATATAAAATAATTCTAATTGTGAAAACAATTCTGTACTAATCTGAATTTAAGACTCTTACCTTCCCTCTCCATTCCACTCTCTCCTCCGCTTCCCTACACCTGCCTCCCCACCCCTACCTCCCTGACAATGCACTATAGAAAATTACTTTCTGGTTATTCGTGGGTTAAGCCTTGAATGGATATCTTGTCCTCAATATTACTTAGACTCTCCTAAGTGGCCTTTTAGGAACATTATCTACACACCCACCCTTCTCTTCTCTGAGAAACTTAAATCCCTTTTCAGCCCATTTGCTTCTCCTGTTTTGTTACTTTTTATTGCTATTGCTCTTTCTGCAGATCTCACTGCCAGTGCGGCTGCTCTTTCTGCCAGCTGTCCATTTCTTTCATGTTCATATTCAGAAGGCTTAAAATGACTGCATGTACATGTAGCATGGGATCTTTTATATAATCATGGATGTGAAAGTTATAAACATTTCATCTCCTTCAACAAAAATTTGATGGTCTTCAGGAGTTTTTTTGGCTTGTGCATTTGTATATTTATGAAATATGATTAGGAAAAAAACCTAAGAAGGCACTTCAAACTGGGGGCATGTTCAGACAGCTTTCTCTTCAGGTTCTTTATATCTACAAAGTTACATTGGCGTGAGAGAAAAAAATCTGAAAGCAGAAGGAGGTCATGAACCAATGCAAAGGGAAAGGGACTTTTGAGCTGAGACCAATTGCCAACCTCACGCAGACATATTTAACATTTCTAATGGCGAGACAGAGACTAACTGAATTGCTAAATCAACAGTTCGATTACTGTCATGATTATATGGATTTAGCATAAGCATATCTAGCAAACTGCTGATTTAACATGTAGAAGGCCATAAGGTAAACAATGTGACAACACTGCAGTTAGGAAAGTGTCGAAGGTTTGAAACGTGGAGGCTAAATAACCAAACAACAGAGAAGAAGCCATTAAATGATATAAAAAACTTTATTGAATATAGATATGTACATATATATTAGTGGATATATATATATATGGATTTAAAATTGTACATGTGTGTGTATATACAAAAATATAAAAAGGATATATGGAGATATATATATATATATATCTAACTGACAGAGGCACAACAACGGGATAGAACAAAACAGAATGAATGATGGGGCGCACACACGCACACACACACACACACACACTAAAAGCCCCTCACCAAACCCAAGGAACTGCTACCACCCTCCCCACCAAACCCAAAATAACAAACAGAAACACCAGGACACTGGTAAGGGTTCAAGGTCATGGTGTGCAGCCAATGGAAACAGGAGCATCAGGAACTCCAGCAGCACAAAGAAAGAAAGACCAACAAGGGCCATCACAACAGCAGCAGCAGTCTGGTGGCAGGGAGGAACGTCTAACTCATGGAACACAGACAGAACCACATCAGGAGCAATGAGGCTGTGACACAGCAGTCAGCAAGTGACAGGGGACACAGGGGGCAATGAAGCAGCAAAACCGCAGCGATGGCCACCAGCGAGGGAGTGACGGGGGGCAGCAGCCGGTTGCGGGATGTAGGGGCGAAAGGTAATGGCTGCAGCTTTGGCCTTGGCTCAGAGGGCAGCAGAGGAAGGAATGGGAGTCCGAGAGAGGCCAGGTGGGATGCTGAACCAAAGACAACTCATGTGGTCTTGCAGCCGTGGGAGCAGCAAACAACATCTTTCCTAGAGATGTCTTTGTTGAGGATAGCAGCTGGACTGATTGCAATTCACCTCTTATCAACACAGAAGAAATAGACATTGATAGCATCCTGGTGTACCCTCGAGAAGAGAGCTTGGCAGGAGCATGAGCTAAGGCATGCAAGCAAACAACTGCTGCAAAACTTTCTCACCATGAGAAGTCCCACGTTGGAGCAGAAGACAGAACTGTGAAGATCTACCAATGAACATAGCGTAAACACGTGTGCAGCCAATTAGAATAGCCTTTTGATTTATCTTTATTTAATTTTCATTATTAATTTGTGGCAGGGGTGGTGGTGCAGGCAGAGCTGAGCTGGGGCACAGAGTCAGGGCAGCTGCAGAGGGACTGCTCGTGTCCGGTGAGGGGTGCAGTGTCACGGTCCACCCAGCTAAGCTGGAGGCATGATGGTTCATTTACTGGATCTCAATGTGCAAAGAAATCCCAAACAGGGGTTAGCTTTGGTCTAACAGTGAGGCTTTATTATCCCGTGAAGTGGGAATTGTGACAGAAGAAAGTGAGATAGGAAAGGTAAGGTAAAGAGAAAGGGAGAGAGAAAAAGGGTTCAATAGCTACAACCAGATGAGCAAGTCCTCAAGGGTGTCTCCTATAGATGTGTCATCGATCCTTTGGTGGGAGAAGCTTCTAAAGAGCAGTTGCTAAGGGGCCATCTTTATACTACATGTTGCCCTTGCTCCCCCTCTTCTGTTTCAATATGACTGTCACATAAGACTGAGGAAGTGTCCGAGCAGTGTCCAAGGCAAGGTCAGTTTCGAGTGGCCTTTTGCCAGGAAGTGGGTTTTCGTGTTGCAATGACAGGGCTGTATGGATATCTTGTCCTGTCTCTGGAAGGGCAGAGACCACACAGTCTCTGGAGGCCGGGAAAGAAGGTCACAGCGTATTTTGTCTCTTCCCCTGGATAACGCAGGAGAGATGGCATATCTTGCTCCACACAGTCCCTTCTTGGTGTTATCAGCACCCTGGTTCTCACAGTCCAGTCTTAGCCCCAGAGCATCTATGACAGGCTAAACTTTGTCAAGATCATAGCTTCAGTTTTTAGGGATATATTGTCCATGTCTCTGATGACAAGGTTGAGACAGTATTCTTATTGATTCTTACATGCAGGCATGACGGAACAGCCCATGGCAGCGCCAGCCCTGTCAGAACAGGCTCCCCTCACTCCCTCCCGTGCATCACCTTCCAGATGGCTGCTGAGCAGTGGATGCTCTGCTGGGAACCCCTGGGTCCGCAGTGCTTTCTGCACACAGGAGCACATGCATGTGCTGCTCCCTACCACTTGGAATCCCGGCTCTCCGGCATGGGCTGTCCCTGCCTGGGAGTCATCCTCGGGAGCTGACATGGCGTGGAATTCCTGGCTCACTGCCATGAGCTACCCCTGCCCAGGACTGCTTCCGGGGAGCTGGTTTGCGCTGCCCCCACCCGGAGATTCCCAGGAAGCTGTGGCACCTTGCCCCACAGGGCGGCAGGGACATTCTGGGCATGCACAAACCCTTATACAGTGCAAATGGAACAGCAGCGTCACGCCTGCACGGCTCCTGGCTCCAGGGGTGTGGCGACATCCCCCCTGCTTCTTGCATAGTGCAAATGGATGGCGCTCTGGGACTGAGGGGGATGGGACAATGGGTGGGGCTTGCTTACACATTAATGAACTATCTGCGCAGCTCACTCTGCGCATTCTCAGAGGTGAATTATCGTGGAAAACCCCTCCTCAATTTATTGAACCTGCAAAGAGCAGAACCACAGTGAGCCAGGGGTTCACTGTATTATTAAGAAGAGAGTTTAAACAATAGCCACAAGTAAAGAGAATATGAAACTTAACTACAAAAATGAGTACTTTTCACATTTCATATGCATATATACACAATTTAAACCCTGGAGATCTTACCTGGATTCTAGTTTGTTAGTTGGAATCATCTTATGGTATAGCAGAATGATGCTAGGAAATAGACAAATCTGAATAGCAGAAAATGCTGTGGATATGAACTGGTCCTCAGCTCTCTTGATGCTGTGTTATGAAATCCAAAATTATCTCCAGTGAGTCTTTATTCTTAAGTCTTTATTCTCCACCAATTCTAGTAATAAGTAAGATGAGCTCAGGAGAGGAGTTTTAATGCTTTAATATTGTCAGTTCTTAATTTAGTCAGTATTTGTTTTAATTTTTTTGTCCTTGTGACAAATAACACACTACATTTTTTCTGCTTTGTCTTTTTTCCTGCAGTCACTTCCCTTCAAGTTTAGTGGTGAATATTTTCATCACCCCTTAATAATGTTAGTAAGACCACTGCTTTTCATACATTAGAAATATCACTAACATTCCTTGTAATCATACTGACCTTCATCTAAAGCCAAACCGGAGTTTATGGAAAGTCAACATTTTCTCCATTAGGGGGAATCCTTGCTCTATCTTCTGAAGGTTTTAGTTTCTCCCAAAGCACTTTAGGGTTATTTTTTTCCTTAGGAGATACTGAACCCTGTAGTTCAGTTTCTGAAATCCCTGTTTAAAGTAGTGATCAGATCACTGATATTTTAACAATTCAGTGTGTGCAGGAGGATGATTGACTTCAGTTGATTTGTACATATAGTTTTTTGTTCTCCTCTGTACAAAATTATCTATTGCATGAAAAGCATAGTCCTTTCACAGAAAAGTCAAGTGGTTTTAAGACTGAATAAAAAGACTCCTTTTCAGAATATCTCACTTTTAGAAAGAATCAACATAGTGAAGAGTTCAGTGGCAGCTACCATGAAAGTTCTTTCTTCCATAAGCTTTCACTTCAGTACAGTGGTGAGTGTCCCTGCCTCTCATGTGGGAGACCAGGGGTTTGATTCCCACCAGGGAGGCAGTGGTGCTGTTTAAGAGTTGGACTCGATAATCCTTGTGGGTCCCTTCCAACTCAGAATATTCTGTGATTCTGTGATTTTTAGCTGAACCTGGCTCCGTCACTCGAGCCATTCAAAGTATTCTACAGAAAAGCAACATTCATATGGAATTGATTTGCTTAGCCAGTTTGAAAAGAATAATAGTTTTTGAAAAATACATTCAAAACCAGTGTGATGGAGGTGAATCTTAAAAGGGATACTAAAATTTAGCCTTGATTAAAGATTTTCACCATCTGAAATCATGGAAAAGAACTGTGGCAAAATCACTACTTTTGGATAACTTTTAAGATTTTCCCTTTTGTTCCAAATAGTAGGTGATCATTCAATGTGTTTTGAACTGGGAAATCATTGCAGAACTAGAAAACCATTGCAGTGCACATTGTGTTGGTTTTTTTGTGAGTTCTGGGGGATATTTGAGAATTAAATATCTGTGGTGAACAAAGTTGATTTTATGAAGTGAGAGTGAGCAACAAAGGAATGAAAATATATGTGTTGGAGATAATTATACCTTTGAAAGAGAAGTGCTGTCTTTTGGGAAGAGTCTTTCATCTTTGTCAAATACCAAGCAATACAAAGCTACTCCCTTACTTTTTCTGTCCTTTTAATTTTTTTTTTTTAAATTTTGATAGAAACAAGATAAGGAGAAAAATGAATGAGAATAGAGATGTAATATAGTTATTTCTCTGGTGAAAGAAAACGAAGTAATAGTTTTTCTGCTGGCAGAACATGTGGTCAGAACAAATTAATGGTAAACATAGTGGTTTCTAGAGCACAGTCAGGCAAGCGACAAAATAATAATAATAGACCTTTGTAATGGCTATAGGCAGTGTCTCCATATAGTTGCATTCCCTGTACTTGAGGCTGAAAAGAGCCAGGGAATGTAAAAAAAACAAAGAGCAAAACTCATTAACACATACTCTTTCCTTATATATATTCTAATTGTGGGATCTATTGAGGAAATCTGTCGGAATCTGAAAGGCTACAGGGAGAGACAACCAGTGATGCTAAGGAAGGTTTCAAAACCTTTCAAATAGAAAAAGTGTTACAAAGTTTCGGTGGTATGATACATAAAAATAACCTTCAGCTAAATTCTGGATTTTAAAAGGTGTTTTAGGACAAAATTTGCAAATATTCAAAAGTAGCAGAAGAATAAAAAAATTCACTTTAGTACATTGGTGAGCATCCCTGCCTCTCACGCAGGAGACCGGGAGTTCGATTCCCGCCAGGGAGGCAGTGATGCCATTTAAAAGTCGGACTCGATGATCCATGTGGGTCCCTTCCAACTCAGAATATTCTGTGATTCTGTGAATAACACATTAACAACACCAAGCCTAAGGAAGGGGCAGCTCCATCAAGCTGGTAGCTCTCTAAAGACAGCATCTAGCACTCAGGGCTCTAAAGTTGCTTTTTTCCCTCCTCAGGCAGCAGCAGTTCTCAAAACTGAAAAAGATAAAAAATACAAGTCTTCTGTTCAGCTTGCTCACTGAGTACAAGTAGTTTCAGACAAAATAGGAACTGAAGCTACCTCTACATTTATAGAAGTCATCCTTGAAAAACAACTGGTAATAGCGATACAGTACAGTAGTATTGCACCAGAAGATGATTTAATTAGCTGACTCTCTCTTACGGGGAAAACTGGGATATGTGTGGCTGAGGCAACAAATGGACCAAAGTTTGAAATAAATTCTTCAGTGAGCTTCTCCTTTGTAGCTCTTTAGCTGCTGTGTATTTGTGCAACTTGCATGACTGTAAGTGCAAAAGAATACCTACATTTTTGGCTGTTATTTTATTTTCATGTTCCAATAACTGCCTGAATATTGTTTAGACATCATATACTACTGGCTTAACACAGCAGAATAAAAAGAACACATTGGAAAAAAAAAGATAGCAGCGGATTTCACATACTCCATTTTTCAGGGTATAAAATGAGAATAGATATTCCCTTTAAGTGAAAGATGCAGTCCAACTAGAATATCTTTTTGTAATTATATGGTCATTTAAATGAAAGAGGGCAATACTCAAACCAACTTAACATAACTTATTACATGATTATAGAAAAATGCATTGCTGCTTAATGTGCTTTAAAGAAGTGGATTAAATTTTACATGGAAATCAGCATATGACATTCAAACCTCACACTGAAGGCTTGAAGGGAGAGTGTCTGAATTAGTACAGATTTTACCTTTTCAAGAAATTATAGGAATTTTTGAATATCTACTACTTTACAATTTATTCAAGTGTTTGCAAGTTGTGTCTTGTGTCTTGGAATGTCTTTCAAAAATCAGTGCATATGACAGGATTGTAATTAAAGAAGAGTGGAATAAAACTGACTTCACCCCAAAATGGACTTTATTAAGTTAACTCTGGTGCTAGTCCTTCCAATGTAATGTGTATTACTGTATGAAATTTAGTGCGTAAATTGAGAAGCCAGAAATGTAATTCAGAGAACTAAAATGTTTCCCAGATAAATGCAATAATCTTGTGATAATACTGTCCTAGCTTTCCTTTGTGTGTTGTTTTGGGAGATAACAAGAGGATACTGGTGATGGAGAATAAATGACTGTACAATATGCTTAGGTAGGCAACTCTTGCCTTGTTCGTGCATGTTCTCACATCTTCTCTCTCTGTCTCTCAGTGAGGTCCCATTTATTTTTATCATTACAGAGTCACAGAATCACAGAATACTATGAGTTGGAAGGGACCCACAAGGATCATCTAGTCCAACTCACCATCTAACGCCTGTACAGAGACCGAACGCACATCCCAGAGTGATAAACATAAACCTAGATCGTTCAGAGGCACACAGACACTCCGAGCCAGGAGAGACCCACAGGA
>WEKX01011387.1:19847-41946 GCA_013390025.1 Pitta sordida
TCTCTCTGCCCAATAGGCAGCAATCTTCCCAGAAGCTAGTCAAGCTCCTCAAAATGATCTCTGCTCCCATGCTCCTAGCCTTTATTGCTTTCCTTTCATACAATGTCTCAAGGCCTCTTTGTACCTTAATATAGTTGCACTCATCTGAAAATATTCATGCAGCTGGCCAGGAGAATGAGGCCTCTTCCAGGGTGAAACCCAACCTTATACAATTAGCAAATATTGGGTAGCTAGCTGCAAGTGACAGCAACATATTTTGTTCATAAGGATTGAAGATTTCTGCCTGCCGAGTGAGGACCCAATTGGAATGTTAGGAAAGAAATTCTCGCTGACTTTGCTTCCAGTTATCAGATGCTTTTTATTCTTCTGTTTTCAGTGCAACTTCTGACATTGTTTGCACAATTTTTTTAATAAGAAAATAATAAAAGGGGCAGGAGAAGGTTGATCTTACCAGAAGTTATGACCAGAGTCAGGAAGGAAGTATGAAGGAATGAGGCAGCAGGTAAGAGGCAATCATAAAAAATGGAGTTCAATGCAGAGGTGAACAGACAGTGAGTTTATTGGAAATCTAGAAGTATCTAGTAGAGGTGATTGCAGGCATTTTTTTCTCTCAAAACAGAAACAGGAAACTGCATGTAAAAATATGATACTACTGTGAACTCTAAAAGTTTTAAGAGAAAAAGCAACTGCTTCAGCTGGAGGACTTGTGACACTTATATGTTCAAATAAGGGATCCTGGCTACTGAGAAAACAGCAATGCTATTACAGCTAGGGCAATTACAAAATTATTTGAACACAGCTATGATTAAAATAACCCCCCAGACTTTAATGACTTTAATGATCTGGTGGCATAATGATGCTTCAGGAGTTATAAGCTAGATATTGGCTGCATTATAAGCTATGTGACCTCAGAGTTGTTATACTTGTAAAATGGAGTTCATATTAATTCTGTAAACTGGTATGAAAAAATGTAATTTAAGGAGTGACAGTTTCTAGATTACAAAAATGAGACTTGTGTCAATACAGTTGTCTCTTTCCATACAAATCATTTTAGTAGTACTGCCATGATGTATATGAAATGGATACAGCCATAAGACACTACTTTGATGGAAAAAACCCACATGATTTTCAAATTTCAATCAAAGTAAACTACATCTTTAATCACATTTAATTTGACTTTTGATTTTTATCTTCTGGTTTCTTTTTTCTTATTTATTTTTTGTTTTCTACATCATTTTCAGGGGAATGAATTATCAACTGCATTAACAGCTTATATCTTCTCTTTTTGCTAGTAGTTCTCTCCATCACTCATTAATCTTTTCCAAGCAAATAAATCTTTGGTGATTTATTACATGTGAATGTGTCCCTTTGTGTCAATATTAAACCAGCCTCCCCATGTGATAACATGGTGTCTGAATCTGGTTAATGACATGGCACACAAGTCAGTACTTAATTAATTATAATAATGGCGTATAAAGGCAGTGTATTGATGCAGAGGGTCTGTGTCTAGCTCAGATGAGATGTATAAAATTGACATCTTACATTCTGTTTGACAAATTTTTGTGTTTGCAAACTGAAATACAGGCAGCAGCCTATTCTCCCACAGATTTCAGGGACACTTGTCATTTTTTTGTGCCGTTAGGTTCCCAAATTTTCAAAAGCCTGGACATAAATGCCTTTGAACAATTTCACTTTCTACTTCTCTGGTTATTTTTTAAATGGAGATGATGAATGTTTAGCCAGTGTTGAGATTAAACTTCTCACAGTGTGTTTAATGGAGTCTTAAAAAGATATATATTGAAGTGATTACTGAAGCACTACAGGAATTTATTTGAATAGTAATTTCAATGAATTTTAGTTTCAGTTGTATTCCCTATTATCTTTTCCAGTTTCTGAATATCCTTTTAGAAACTGGTGTTTACCCTTATATTTACTGTTATGCTGTAATGTTATATATGTATGTACTTCGACTTTGTCTACAGCCAGGAAACATCTCTGGGCATTTCTTTACCCACTCATTTGGTCTGCCACTCTGAATCCCCTTCCTGTCTTCTGGAGACAAGAACACTCATTAACTGCCATATGTAAGCAAGGCTCTGCAGCAAGGATAATATTGCCTAGATTTTAATTATTTATTTAATAATTTTAGAACTGCGTAAGCTTAAGATCAGCAACAAATTTTACTTATTTTAGATCCAGTGACAAATTATATAGTGGTTTTAGCATTATGAAAACAAGGAGCTGCCAGACAGGATATTCAATGTTGCCTTAACTGGTGGCTAGAAATTCTACTGAATAACATTTGAAGTACAATGACTTGTTCAGGAATGATCTCAAGGGACATTTCTAGACTTAAAGATAGCTGAAATTCAGCATACTCCATCTCCTTAGCAGTCAAACAAAATAACATCAATGACTTGCAATTCAAACATCATATAAAAAGATAATACTTGAATTTGGAGTATATGTATGAAGACGAGAAACTGACACCTCTTTCAAGGGTTTGATTTCACTTACTTTTTGATAGCCTTAAGATAAAACCCAGAGAAGATATTTCTGGAGTTTCTAATAGATCAATTTACCTGTGATATGGGAAGAAATTTAGTCCATGTTTTGCATTTTAATAGGAGACCTTTCATTGTGTTGCTCCAGGTAACTGACTGGTACAATTGAAATGGAAAACTACCAAATGTAGTACTACAGCAAATATCTAGATCAGTGTGCTTTCCACATACACACAGTAAATCTTTTCATGAGTTGTGTACAGACATAAGAGATACATGCTTTCAGAAATTGGTAATTTTTGAAGCACGTGTGTGTAGAGCCTTTATGAAATACCAGCCCAAATAAATGGAAAAGGTAATGATCAGCAGAACTGTGTTTTCATATCACTGGCAGATTACTGATTTTCTGCCTTATTTCTAAGTTATTCTTGCTCTATTCTGCAGCTTTTGCTGGAGTGTATAGTAGCTTAGAAATGAGCTGCTTATAGTGGAGTATGGTACTATTCAACAGAGGAACAAATCCTCTGAGTTGGTGACATATTTGCTCTTGATTTCCATAGAGCTATATTCACAATGTTTTTATGCAAAGGGTCAGTGTCGTAGTTTGACCCTGGCTCGATGCCAGAGATACACCACAACCTCTCCTGGAGGAGAAAAACTAGAAAATAAAACTGGAAAATAAAACTGGAAAATAAAATAAAACTGGTCACAGGCAAAAGAAGCAAGGCATACTACAAACAANATGCCTGGAAGAACATCTCTACCCCTTCTCTTGTAGGCCTGAGGGCCTTCGATCTCTCAGCCTCCTGATGCAGGTTCTGAGCCGGCACACTTCATCTTGCTACTGAAACTTTCTTTTTTTTCGGTCCCAAGTATGTTATTCACAGAGACACCTCTATCTCTATAACCTTGAAGGCCATGGCAGCACGGAGAGAGCCCAGGCAAGAACTGAGCTGTTAACCCCCTCGCTGCCAGAGCAGCAGAAACCCCCCTAAACCATAACAGTCAGGTCATTGCATCCCCTTGTAAATATGTTGTGTCCCTATCTGATGCTAGATACATATATTTGAATGCAAAGTGTCTTTGATGCCTATGTAGATTGGATAAAAATTTACATTCCCTTCACTAGTCTTCCTTTTCAATGGTTATTTAGGATATTTCAGTCTGCCTGAATGGATAATTTTTTATCAGTTTATAATTATTAATTACAGGCCTAACTCAATGAACTTACATATAGAGAACAGATATCGCAGTTTAAAATCTCTGCTTCTTAGAACTAAATTTTCTGGATAATGTAAGTTCAAGTTGTTAAGTGGTAACAATATTTCTTTTAAACAGTAACAGATGCTGACAGTTCATCCTAACTTTCATACTCTTTTCTGAGCCATGATTTTTCGTCTAATGCAAAATTTAGAATGTCTCACATTTTTATTCACTTTATTTTTTATTTACTTTTATTTATTTTCATTTATTTTTTATCCATAAATAGATCTGCCTTGTATGCTGGGAGCAAATCAGTATTGAAGATTTTTCAACTGTGGAAAGGAAAGAGTGAAGTTTTTGTCTTGATTTTTAACTTTAAACTCTACCCATCAAAGAGTAAAAGGCCTTAATCATAATATCAAACACCAGACATGCCTCCAAACCTGATTTCAGTAGGTTATGTCTTCATTCTACACCATTATTTTGTAATTTTTAAGGTGTTGTAATCACATACAGAAATAATTACTGATACTGAAAAGCATTTGGTCACCACAAATGTCTACTTTTATAGCTATGTAGATGATAAAGTAGTTACTCATAATACCTGCACAATAATTAAATTATGATTATGAAGAGGCATTTTTACTTTTAAGATTATTCATAACTTGTTATTACTTGTTAGAGTGGTGAATATGGATGTACAGAAAGTATATGGCTGAAAAAGATGCATTTCCAGGCTTTTAAGAGATTGTGAATATCAGTGGCTTCTGCAAGTGTGGTTGTCTGTGTTGGCTTCCTGGTAATATCTTGTTTTTCTTTTCTTGTCTTTGCTTTGCCAGACTGAGTTATGAAGAAGAAGAGACTTGCCTCTTATATCAGCATAATTTTTAAGTGCTACACTTGAATTGCGCTAAGAATGTCTCCTGTTACTGACTTGATCTAATTTCATACCAGAGTTTAGAATATTTGGATTAATAATAAAAGTTGTATGGGAAGATATTGAATTCTAATTTTCCTTCCTTGAAAAAGAAATGTAAAAATATAAATATAAAATTTTAAAAGAGCTAATCTTAATAAATCTGTCTAATTATGCACCAGATACGTCTTATGTACATGTTGATAGCATTTTAGTATTTGAAATTTAGTATTTGACAGAATTTTGAAAGTAATTAAAACTTGATTCAATTGTTTGATTTAGTGATACTTGCATAGGGAGGGGAAACAGAGATATACTTTTTATATATTCTCTTCAGCCCAAAATATTGTAATTTTCATTTGATAGTTTAGTTTTATAGTGGGTTGATTACCAAAGAGAAATCTTTCAAAGAAATAAAAATTTGACACTTTCTTTGGAACCCTGGAGAGAAATACTATTTTATTCTTGGCTACAAAAATAGGAGTCATCCTCACTAGTTAATAACTCTTTTACCTTAAGGGATAGCATCACTTTTTAAGAGCTTATTCCTAAATCTGGTGAATTCAAGAGATGTCTGCTGCCTTTTAGTATTGTCTATTAACTTCTATGTCAGAAAAGTACAGGTGGTAACACTGCAACAATTTATTCTAAGTCAATTCAAGGGAAGTTTCTGGATTTTGCAAAGCATGAACTTGATGCTGCTTCTCATCAAGCAGGTTAATTTGAATAGGTCTGGTATATGAGAATTTTAATTTTCATTAGCTTGAGTTTTCTGGCAAGGTAATCAATAACTATACTCTCCGTCTAGACAGTGACAAAATGAACTAGTTACTCAGATAAAGTAAGATCTTGCATGTTGTGAAAAATAGTTCAGACTGAGCTCAAAGGTTAGAATAATGACAGGTTTGCTTTCTAAGTTGAGAATCTAGTTCCACAATTTTAACTTAATTTGGTTTGTATTGTCTAGGTTTTAAAGATCTAAATTCAAAGCTTGTTGAAATCAATGGATGTCTGTCTCATTTTTTTAATGTTTATTTTAAATTAGATTGACTCTGCATTAGAGTTTTGCAGGGGTTTGTTGGCTCATGTGGTTTTACTTTTTATGTGAAGCAGATTTATTTTGTGGTGTACAATTGACCCTCTAATACCACGGTACTGTGGGTCTTGCCCCCTAACTGCACAGCCCTCCATTTGCGTAGAATGGCAGCTCATTAATATGCAAATTTGCCCCCCACCCTCACATGAACCCCGGTGCTCTGGCACTGTTTCAGCGCTGCCCTGCTGTGTTGGTGCTTCCCAGTGCCCACGGCCACCCCACGCTGGGAAAAAACCCTTTTCCACTCACCCAGGGACACTGGTGTGGGAGCCACCTGCACTGCTGTCCCAGTGTCTCTCCGGGTGGGTAGACCTGGTGTCTCCATACTAGAGGTAGATGTCTACCCCGAGAAAGTCTCAAATACCACATCTAATCTGAGAGTGTGTAAATCTCTCATAACTGCATGCAGCCTCCTTTCTTGGAGCAGGGGCAGCTTGTGGTACCTTGCTCTTTGCTATATCTTTCATTGTTACGTTTGTGACATAATCTTCACATTCAAGCACTTGAATATAATGTAAAGACTGAGAAAAGCTGAAAAACTTTGCTCTGTTCTGCCACAAAAATGATACAAATGCATTGTATGGAATTTTCCCTCAAGTCTCTCTCATTTTGATCAGCTGGAAAGGGATCTGGGAGTGCTGGTTGATAGAAAATTTAACATGAGCCAGCAGTGTGCCCAGAAAGCCAGAAAAGCCAATGTCATCCTGGCTTGCATCAGGAATAGTGTTGCCAGGAGGGAAGTTATTCTCTCCTTGTACTTGGCACTGGTTAGACCACATCTTGAATACTGTGTTCAGTTCTGGGCTACTCAGTTTAAGAGGGATGTTGAGATCCTTGAGCACGTCCAGAGAAGGATGACAAAGATGTTGAAGGAGCTGGAACACAAGCCCTATGAGGAATGACTGAGAAGTCTGGAGAAGAGGAGGCTGAGGGGAGACCTTATAGCTCTCAACGACTGCCTGAAAGTGAGTTGTAACCAGGTAGGGGTCAGTCTCTTCTCTCTGGCTACAAGTGATAGAACAAGAGGACACAATCTTAAACTGTGTTAGGGGAGATTTAGACTTGACATTAGGAGGAACTTTTCCACAGAGAGGGTGATCTCTCAGTGGAATGGGCTGTCCAAGGCGGTGGTGGAGTCACTGTCCCTAGAGGTGTTCAAGAAAAGGTTGGATGACGTACTTGGTAGCACGACCTAGATATTGGGGTAAGATGGGTGGTTGGTAGCAGGATGGCAACAGGTTAAGTAACAGGTTAGGTTAGTAAACAGGTGATAAGTTGGACTCAATGATCTCTATGGTCTTTTCCAACCTTACTAATTCTGTCATTCTGTGATTCTGTGATTTTATAGTAGAATGTTATGTGGTATTTTCCCCAAGGAGCATGACAAATATGAACTATAATTCCCTGTTAAAGATCAGTTAAAAAGTGTAAAATGAGTGGATGATTTTGTCTCCTACCTCAGTTTCCAATTTGTAAAATAACAATATATTCACCTAGTTAGCTCTCATGGGTATTTTAATATTTAATGTTTAATGTTTGTGAGAAGCTCGGGCGCAGTAAGGATGATAATGCTGGGGAAACTACATATTAATGCTGGAACGACATATTAAGCCCACAGGCACAGAGTGTAGTAACTGTCTGTTGGTTTCACTTCCATATTCAGTGAGGCAGGACAATATATAGTCATGCAAATGATATACCTTAATTCTTATGGTCTTTTCCAAAAATGTGGGAGTGAAGAAAAAAATTAGGTATATTTTTGTATTCCAAGTCTTGCAGCAAAGTGTCTCTTTAGTACCTTGGTTCTGTATAATCTACTAAATATTAAATCACTACTGAACTCCTGTTACACTGGGATATAGTCTCAGAACTAAGTTGTCCTTTGCCGCAAAACTGTATGCTAGATAGGCTAGGAAATACACTGTATCCACGGAGAACTAGTGAAGTTCAGGCATCTAGAGTTTTCTCCAGTTTAGGAATGGAATGAACTTTGGAGGAGATGGACTGTTAATTTGTTTCCATCCAGGAGGGGTGGATTTTTTTAACTCTCTTTCAATCTAAGTCTTATTGCCCTCATGCAAGAGTTGTTCTGAGTACAAGGCTGCTTACCAACTTTTATCTAGGGCTTGATTTGGAGACTTAGAAATTCAGAGCTTTTAATGAGATAGGTAGAAAACTTGGATTTAGAAAGTTAATAAACTTTAAGGGTTTTTGTTAGGCCAGAGAGAGAAGCTGAAACTTAAAGCTGAATATTCTTGGCCAATTTTCTCAGTTCTCAGCACAGAACTAGAAACGGAACAGGGTTTTAGTCAAAAAAGACTAAACATAAAAACAAAAGCAGTTTCTTCTGATGCAGGACTGTTGAGTCCCCAGTCGATCTTGGATTTTTTATATTTTTACAAAGTTAGTAAATAGCTGCCTGGCTCTCTGATGATTAAATGGAATATAACTCTATTTGCAGGTTTTCATACTTCGTGTAACACTAAAGAGCTCCCTTGAGAGCACTAAAGGGTTTTCTGGTAATCTATAATTAATTTCCACTCTATTCTTATTGACTTTTTTTTTTTTAGAATCAGTTCAGATTTCAATATCATAGACTACCAATTTTCAGAGGATTGATTCATGAGCTGGAGTTGCATCTTATAGTAAAATGTCTGAACCTTGGTGAAAGAACTCATTTCCTTAAAATCACTTACAAAAACATATAATCCAGGAATATTTCTGCTTTTAAACCCACTGCAATTGGTTGATCTTATTTTTCATGAAGATAAAGAATTTTACATTATATTAAATGGCATTTATACTGTATACAGTATCATTAATATACCTTTTTAAACATGAATCAGTAAGTACACTAATACAGTAAGCCCTCTCCACTTTGCATCTTCCAGATAGTGGCTTCACCTCTATGCAGCGTGATTTCTCCGCGATTAAAGAGGCCTGTTTTGCGCTTGCACAAACTGACACTCATGAATATTCAAATTACACAATCATGAATATTCAAATCAACCCCCACGCCATGCCGCACAGATCATGGGCACACTGTGCAGCACCTGCCCTGCTCTGCTCCACTCCGCTTGGAGGGAGGCAGCTGTGGCTGGTCCCCCCAGCACCGCGCGTGCCCCACTCTGCTCCGAATGAGGAGGCTTCATGCAGTTATGAAAGATTTACACATTCTCAGGTTAGATGTGGTGTCCGAGACTTTCTCGGGGTAGATGCCTACCCCCAGTATGGAGAGACCAGGTCTACCCATCTGGAGAGACAACAGGACAGGGACGCAGTGCACCAGAATCCCCGGCCAAACAGAAAAGGTTTTTTTCCCAGTGTGGGAGGGACACGGGCACTAGGAAGCACCGACATAAACACTGATACACAGCAGGGTGGTGCTGAAACAGCACCAGAGCGCCAGGGGGCAGTGTGAGGGTGTGGAACAAATTTGCATATTAATGAGCTGTCATTCTATGCGGATGGAACCCACGCTACCGTGGTATTGGAGGGCCGACTCTAATGCACATCTTGTTATTTTAATAGCTGTTAACTTTCTTGACTGCATTTTTGGGGAGCAGGTCAAAAACCAGAAAGAGGCTCAGATGCTGTTTATTGACAATTCTTTCCTCCAATAGATTCCTCCAACACCTGTCCTAGTATACCTGGGCATTACACTTTCCAAAACTATCAGATATTGTATTTGTAAATGTGCAAATATGGTTTTCCTGCCCTCCCCCTCCACCCACATCTTTGTGAAGAGGGTATTTACTGTGACTTTGCTCTTTCTTTTCCTTTTTTTAAGCAAAGGGTAGATACAATGCTCACGTATTGCTATTAAATATAACCAGACAAGGACTACAATGTTAAGCCCAAGTGATTAACAGCTTAAGGAAAGGAATAAGTACTAGAAATCTGGGAATGCAGAATGTATCATGAAGAGATTTTTGAAATTTATAAAAGAAATCATTCTACTCTATTTTAGTACTAAGGTTAGTTCTTAAGGTATATCATTGTGGTAAAGAAAATGTAAAACTTTAATTTAGTGGCTCCCTTAAAATCAACTGAGTTTTTTAATTGCTTTTAAAAATCTCAACACTTGCCTAAGACTGTGTTTGTTGGGTATCCGTAGAATAGCTGGACAATTTGGGATATCAATCTTCATAACGAAACATTCACCACATGCTATTGCACTTTCTAATGATCCATGAAGACCATGAAGAGACCACTATAAAACACATAGGAAAGAAAAAAGTGTTGTTCTTATGGACAGAGAAAACAAAGGTTTAAACCCAGCTACGTGATGCCCTTGGATAACTCTTCATTTTCTCAAGAAGATAAGCTCCATTTTCTGATTCCTTCTGGTAAAACACTGCCCATATTATTCTGGAAACTCCAGCTTGATCGAAATCCTAAAATATAAATAAATGGAATTATGTTTTGCTGGTATACTGTTGCATAGGAGGATTACTAAAATATTTGAGGGTTTTTATCCTTATGAATGGAAAGGAAAGTGTATATTTCTTATGGAACCCCCCTGAGGATTTAGTCTTAGTCTTTGCATTCACTTTGAGCATTGAACCAAGCCTCTAAAATCAGTCAAGTTTCGGATGGCTGTAACTAGTATTGCAGACCCCAGCCCAGGGAATAATTTGCTCAAAATCTTCCACAGAAAGCATGTCTTGTCTTTGTCTATATTCAAGTAAGCCTGCTTCTGGGGATTTACAGCTCCTGTGATACTTGAGCTTACTGTGAGCTATGCAGAATAACAGTTGTATATGTCTCTTTTACGGTTTTGACTCCAATATATTAGTAAAGAGCAAAAATATTATATGCAACCAGTTGCCTGGCATTACTAGATCCTTATATTTATTTCATATGAGCTATGAATGACTGAATTATGCATTTTAGCTGACAAAAATTAAAAATCTTGTAGAAGAGTTTTAATAACAATTACAGTCAGCCCTCTTCCAATTCGCACTTCCCATATTGTGGCTTCACTACTGTGCGGTGTGATTTTTCCGTGACTGGGGAGGTCCATTTTGTGACTGCACCTGTGCAAACTGACAGTCATGAATATTCAAATTATATAATAATGAATATTCAAATAAACCCCCACACCGTGTCTCATGGACCATGGGCACACTGCTCTGCCCACGCTTTGTCTGCCCTGCTGTGCTCTGAGCGAGGCGGCTGCAGCAGTTTCACTGGCAGTGCCTGCCCCCGTACAAGCGAGGTTAGCCGAAACAGCACAGGAGTGCGGGGGGTGGCCGCAGAGCAGTGGAAGTGAATGCAGCTGAGATAGCCCCCGTCCCANACTTCATTTCAGTGGTTCTGCATGGCTTGGCATGATCCCTCAGGGTCCCATGACAGCCTCAGGCTGCCCACAGGAGGGGGGGAGCAGTCTCCCTCTCTGACCCTTCTCTGGCTCTGCTGCCTCTGCCTGCCCCGTTTGGAGCTCCTTTCTCCCCTNGGATTTTCTTATCATATGTTAACTAAGAAATGTACCCTGATTAACATTTGAATCTACAAGCTGTGCTGGATGCTTCTTTGCTGAGTTACATTGCTGTAGCAACACTGCTGCCAAGAACATGCTGGCAGAGCAAGCCCCTCTCTCCCCATGCAGGCTCCAAGACCCCACGACTCCAGAGCGAGTGGGACAGGGGCCAGAGCCTGTGCTACCTCGCAACCGTTGCCTTGCCAATGGGACTGGGCTGTTATGTAGCCAGCCTTTGGATTGCAGCCACCCTTCCGCTGCCTCCAGGACCAGTGCTAGGTCCTGAACTTCATTTCAGTGGTTCTGCATGGCTTGGCATGATCCCTCAGGGTCCCATGACAGCCTCAGGCTGCCCACAGGAGGGAGGGAGCAGTCTCCCTCTCTGACCCTTTTCTGGCTCTGCTGCCTCTGCCTGCCCCATTTGGAGCTCCTTTCTCCCCTTCCTTCCCCTCCCCTTCCCTGCCCCCACATCCCAGAGGAGATATTTACACAAACATCTCCTATATTAAAAAAATTTCCCGGATTCCTGGGTTTGAACAATTTTTTCTGGAGGTGCCCAGCATTGAAACATGTGAGAGGGATGGCATCTGAAGCTTTGCCAGTGCCAGCAAGTTGGCCACGCATGTTCCCCGTGAAGGAACACGCTGGGGAGAGCTAAGAAGTACATACAGCCCGGTGGTTCCTCCTCTGCCCACTGCAGTTCCCACAGCGGCAATGGCCAAAGCCCAGGACTTGCTTGGGAGGCAGCGTGGGTTCAGGGATCCCTTCGTCATGATTTCTGAGAACTACCCAGGTGGGGACAGGGCAGAGGAGACCCACCCCACTCCCCCACAGCCTCTCTGGAGATGAGGAATCAGAACAACCAGGACCAAATTTGCATATTCATGAGCTGCCATTCTACATGGACGGAGGACTTCACGGGGTGGGGGCAAGACCCATGGTACCATGGTATTCGAGGACTGACTGTATTAAAGATATTCTCACTGTTTTGGACATTGGTGTAAGACCTCATATCCATGTATTTCCATGTGAAGTTTCCTGGTTTAATTTCCCTGGAAAACTTCCTTACGAGAACATAAGTCAGCTTGATCAGGGTGAAGAAACCAGTTTAGAGTTCTTTGTCCTTCTAATGTATGCTAATACAGTTGGCCCTCTTCTACTTTGCGCCCTCCATGTTGTGGCTTCACATCTTACTGGCATGATTTTTCAGTGTTTAAGGAGGCCCCTTTTTGTAACTACGCATGTGTGACATGGCAAGCATGAATATTCAATTAGGCAGCATGAATATGCAAATCAACCCTCTACGGCAGCGGCTCGGCCGCTTGCCCTGTCCCGGCCGCTTGCCCTGTCTCAGCCGCGGCCGTGGCAGCTCCACCGCTTCACCACCCTCCTGGCATGGCTGCTGTGGCAACCGATACACAGCAACACAATGCTGAAACAGTGTCATGGAGCCGTCTGAGGTTGCAGGGCAAATTTGCGTATTAATGAGCTGCCACTCAACGCAAAAGTAGGGCTTTGCAGGACCTGAATAAGACCGCTATTCTGTGGTATAGGAGACCTGACTCTACATCCAATGCTTTCTGTAGTTAGTGCAAATGATAATGACTAGAAGCAGCGCTTTGAGATACATCGAGGGGCAGGTTTAAGGTTTTTTAAGACCTTTTTCAAGGCTGGTTATATGAACGTACTTTTAGATTCTGGAATAGGATTTTGGAATCAGGTCTTGTTAATTTGTGTTAAAATTTTATAACTTGTGATTTTTTATCATGACCCAATGGGAAGTAATATGTTAATATTAATAATATCTTTTCTTGCCTTCTGTTGTCTCTACCAGAAATATCTGAAAAGTTTTCTTACAGTCTTTATAAAAGTCTCAGTTATATAAGTATGTAAATATAACAATCCTCTTTAAAAGTACTCTGAAACTGTTGTGATGTTGTGTTATTATTCATTCTGTGATTTGACTCAACTACTTGTAACTGGAGAATACTATGTACAAGAATTGTAAATCAGTCCTTGTTCTGGTCCATGCTGCAGAAGGTCAGGGAGGGTGGGAATCTGAGATCAGAGGAAGTGATGTTTGCAAGCAGTTTAATGTCTGTTGTTAGAAATAGAAGGACAGCAGCTATTTTCTTGAGAGATTTTTACGTGAGTAAAGCATGAGAAACACTTGCTGGTTTTTACATCTGCCATCTGAAGTGCTAAAGCTTTATTCTTTGGAATTGGCTTAGTATGTCTAGACAGCAAGAACTTCAATATTGGTCTGAGGTTTTGAATGAGCCAGAGTCCATTTTGTGTGGACAAAGCAAAATTTAAAGCATTTTTTAAAATAATAAAGTTATACTATCATAGAGAAATAACCTTGGTTACTCAGTGGAAAAAAATGGCTTAAGCAATAGATATTAATTTTGTGACAATTAAAACACCATTCATCAAACAGGTAAAATACCGACCTATGTTACTATTGATAAAAGTATTTTCTAACTCAAAGTATATAATGGAATATTTCCTGAAAAGAAAGATATTTATGTGGAGATGAAAATGCATGTATTGTGCATAAACCATGTTAACAGATACAAAATATCAATTCGTGTTCACCAAGATGCTCCTGCAGTGAATTGAATAATGTGCTGTTCGTTTTTCCGGTTGGAAATCTAGTTTATGATGGAAGCTAGTGCTGGTCTGCCATGTTCCTGAAGCACTGGGAACTGTGCTGCTACTTGCCTTACAGAGCCTGGTAATGAATTACTGGAGAAAATAGAACCTATTGCTAACTATAACAGCCTCTAGCACTTACTCACACTTGCTTGGGGGTGTAGGGCTGGATGATCCTGGGCCCCTTCCGGCTCGGAGTGGCCTGCTAGACTGTGAGGGATCTAGGTTGGTGTTACACTCTGGGATGTGCTCTCGGTCTCTATACGGGTGTTAGATGGTGAGTTGGACTAGATGATCCTTGTGGGTCCCTTCCAACTCATAATATTCTGTGTGTGTGTTCTGTGTGTGTGTGTGCTGCTTTCTCTGGCTCCTGTAAACTTTCGCATTCCAAGAGATTTTGTGAAGAAAGCAACCTCATTATGCTGGTATTTCACCAAATGAGTAAATAATGTAAATAAGATTAAATTATTGAAAATGAATCGAAATATCCATGATAATTTGTAGGGTAAGACAAGAACCACAGAGAACAAGAGAACAGGTCTACTGATGAGATGGAAAAACAGAACCTAGATGGAAAAGCAAAGATCAGAACATGCAAGTGGAAGACAGGAGTTGGTGGTATCTGAATCTCAGAGAACTGGTCAAAACATAGGCCTCTGGTATGAAGGAACCAATTGGCTTGAGGGTGGATGCTTTTTACTTGCTGACTTCATATTGCAAGTGAGCAAACCTGTCTAATGACACCTCACAATGTGGAATTATTCATCTGTATCATAATAATTTTCCTGTCTCTTGCTTCATCTGCTACTGAAGGTTGCCCATTTATTTTAAAGTCTTAATGTCTTAAGTAGGCCTATTACAAACTTTCAAGCTTATCTGAGAGCCTAATTTGCCCTGTAATACCTTTATGAGACATGATGATGCATGAGGTTGAAAGAACTCAACAATGAAAAAAATTAATTCTCATAGGAACATTACCTAGCAGTCAATAAACTTGATTCCTACCTGTTTCCTCTTATCAAGTCACCCTAAACCTAACTGCATATCAGTAGAGTTGCTGAAGCTAACTTAAACTTTTCAGGGTTTTTCGGTGTTGTTGGTTTTTTTTTTGTTGTTTAGTTAGTTTGTCTGTTTTGTTTTTTTCTTCCATAAGAAAAGTTTATTGGACTTTACAATTCAACGTGTGTATTAATTTTTTGGTTAGATTGTGTAATGTTTCAGCTTTTAAAGTGATATGACCTCTCACCAATTGGAAATGTTGGTTAGCAAGATTTTGATTCTGCAACAAATTCATATATCATAAATAAGAAATGAGTGATTTGTGATAATTAGGAAAAAAGTGATAGGTTATTGGATGAGATTCTGCTGCATGAGCATGGTTTTCAAAGACCCTCTTCTGTGTGAGAAGTTCTGGGAAACAGTGTTGATGTTTTCAGTGCTTTTTATTTCATGGTAACAAACTTAAACAAAAGTTCATTACGAAATCCCCCCAACAAATTAGATTCACAGTAGGTGACTCCAAGTGTATTTTTGCCCTTAAGGCAGACCTGGTAGAACTTTAATGATATTTGGTAATGTGGCTTTAGAAACACTGAATGGACTAAATTGGAATCAGAGTGATGATACATTAGTGTTCTTTGTTTTCTAGTACTGAGCATGCACAAATAACATTCTAATAGCTAATTCTGCAGATGTAATTTAGTATATTTTAATGAACCTTTGGTCTTTGACATCTGGGGTCACCAGGTATTGGAAATAGCTTATAATTTATTTACTCTTTTTGTGAAGGAAAGCCAAAAATTTCTGTAGCATATTTGCAAGGCCAGAAATGGTGATGTGCTGGTCACTTCTGCGTCAGCACCTACAAGTGCAATTAGCAGAAACACTTTGATGAACGCAAAATTCATATTGAAGCAAAGAGAAAAACTCAGCTTTGGAAAGAAGTGATAAGTTAGTTACTGTCTATTTTTCTGAGGGAATCTATATTGTTACTGTGCTGAACATGGTGCAGATAACAGTATCATTCATGGACCAGCAAAAATGAGAGGTCTCTTAGATGACCTGAGCTTTTGCCTGGGCTAGTTGTTATTAGTATTTTATTATTAAAGAGGAGTACTTAACATATTTAAATCCTAAAAACTTACAAATGACCTGTAGGATTTTTCCAGTCCTGTCCTGTTGAGTATTAAATGCTTTCCTTCTTTATTCCTTGGCTGTAGCCACCAGAAATTCCTGGCATATCCCCCCTTTCTTCTGAAGATATTTTTTCCCATTTATAATTCACACGCAAAAATTATAGACATTTTTGACTATTGAGCCTAGGTTGTTTCTACTTGCCTAATTTGCCTTAAACTTTGATGGCATGATATAGAACTTGCAAGAGACTTTAGGTGTGTAGTAGCCACTACAGGTACCAGAATTATGTTGCCTTTCCTGAAGTAGGTCCCTTACGATTCTTCTTCCACCTTTAATAGAACAAACATTCATCTCAATACTCACAGAGTTTGGGCTTTCAGTAAGTATTTTGGGCATTGTATTTCAAAAAAATAATGTGTTTTTAAATAATCTTGATAACTACATTCTTTTTTTTTTTTATTACTTAGAGCTGCAAACTATCTCTAGGGAAAAGCATCAGGCATTCTAACATAGTGACTCTCCTAGATTTTCTGCCGTGTCATATACAGTATTAACCATGAATCCTCCCAGATAACTGTGTGACATAGTCAGATACTGGTTAATATTCTGGTCCTATTCTTTCTTGGTTTATTGTCTTCTGTTTGGGTTTAGCATTGTTATTTCTAAGCTCTATTTTCTTTCCATTTACTTTAGATCTTTTTCGGTCATTCTTCTACAATGATCAAGTCACATAGTGAATTGTGACTCAATTAAGTTTAATGTCATTATAAGTAATGCAATTATAGTAGTTCCTTTGTATTTTCTTTTTTTTTTTTTTTAAAGCTATGACATGAAATGGAGTAGGGTTTTCACTCCCTAAATATAATTAGCTCATGGACATTCCATACTATTAATGTAAATTGAGGATGCTCTATTATATTATAACCATCCAAAAGATAGCTTTTGGTTAACTATTCCATACTTTATGAAAAGCCATACAATCTGTATCGGTGTCATGGTGATATTCTGATGACATTCTTCAGTTGACTGCTGAGCGTCTCTCACCATAGTTCTAGTATTCTTCATTGAATGTATGTGCTTTGATTGCTTGTCATATTGATGCCTGAAAACACAAGGGAAAACCCCCTTCCAAACATATTAGTAAGGGAAAAGAAAAGGTGTGGTTCTTTAATGGGGGTTTCCAGATCCAAAATAGAGCAAANTTCACTTCATCTTCCTAGTCTGGAAGACCTTATAGATAACCAAGTCAGAATATTTCTTAGAATGAAGAAAGCCGTTCCATATTGATGCCTGAAAACACAAGGGAAAACCCCCTTCCAAACATATTAGTAAGGGAAAAGAAAAGGTGTGGTTCTTTAATGGGGGTTTCCAGATCCAAAATAGAGCAAACAACCTTATCTTCTCACATTTACAATATTCATCAATACCTACACCCCTCAGCATATCCAACCAGAGTTCATCTAACCCTGTGTACTCCCCTGGAGTTTCTCCAGGATCTCTGGGCCTTCAATTTTATCTTGCTACCCTTACTATATTCAGAAGGAATGTCAACATTGTTTCACAATTCATGACAAAGGCCTATCAGAAATGCTTCTAAGTGAAAGTAAATAGCCAAACTAAAATCTCAGAAATATGAGGAAAAAACCTAAGGCATCAATATGAGAAGTGAAATATTTTCTCACACTCTGTAAACCTCTAGGTCCCCATCCTGACTAATGCAAAGCTGTAGCTTATGGATATACTTGTTCCCCTTTTGTTTCAAGACAAGTGAGTTTCCATTTGACAGATAGGAATAAAAACATAGTAGTCCTATTCTTAATGACTATTCTACTCTATGCACCTTGGAATGAAAAAAACATGGTAAGAAAAGGGAGTTAGTACTGGATTTTTAAAAATTTGTCTTTCATTTAATTTTCACAAAAAACTTTTAAAACAGCTGGTGAGTGAAGGTGATTTCCCAAGGCATGGAAGCTTTTACTTTTTTCTCTTTTTAAGCTTTGTGCCTATATTTATTTTATTTGACAATCTCATCTTCATGGTTTGTTGCCAAAGGCTAGAGCTGTGTTACCGTCTTTAGTGACAATCTCTATCATTTACTCTTTAAAGTCTTTGTGAGGGAGAATACCAGAAGACCTCATTACTTTCAGCCAATGATGAAGTTACCTGTCTAGTAGATGCAGGTGGGGGTATCTCTGATAGCTGTCTAGCAGCAAAATGAATCATAAAACCCCATGTACAAATATACTGACTTGTTATGCTCTGCGATGTGCTCTCGGTCTCCTTACGGGTGTTAGATGGTGAGTTGGACTAGATGATCCTTGTGGGTCCCTTCCAACTCATAACATTCTGTGATTCTGTGTGATTAATTTACTCAGGGCAGAATGTTTTTACGCTGCTCCATAAAATGAGAGACTTCAAAAAATGATGTATCATGCTAAGTGAATGCTAGGAATTTAATATCTCCTTAACTACATTAAATACTTAACATGTCAGTATCAGAAATAAGAGTTACAGACCACGTATCTGAGTCCTTGCTTTGACTCAGATTTAAGTATTTCTGAATTTCTCTATACAACATGTAAACTGCATAGTTAATAGTTTTGTATTTCACAGAAAAGTTCAAAACAATTGCACTCATCTTTACAGATTACATTTAAAATAATTCCCATTTCCTCCTTCACCAAGGTCTGTGCATTGCAGTATTGCATATTTCACAGTATTCACAGAATTCGCAGTATAGATAAGGATGGAAAGGACCTCAAAGATCATCTAGTCCAAACTATAGTCCAACTAAACCTATCATCTACATCAAGATCATATCACTCAGCACCTCATCCAGCCTCCCCTAGATCATCTCCAGGATTGNGGAGTCTGCTTATCTCTCCAGTCTGTCCAGGTCCCTCTGCAGGGTCTTCCTACCTTCAAACAGATCAACATGGTCTCCAAGCTTGGTGTCATCTGCAAATTTGCTCACGATGGATTCAATCCCATCATCAATATCATCAAAAGAATAAAAAACAACCCGTGTGTACTTAGACGTGCATGGCTTGGGCTTTGAGACAAGCATTTAATGCTCCCTCTTCTCCCTGATGCTTCATATTGTATCTCTTGTTGTAAACTCCTTTCGCAACATTGCTATGTTTGGAAACAAATTCCTTCTCTGGAATATCCAGATTTTTAAATGTAATCATCTCCACTAGTTACTAGTTATACTTGAAGCTCAATCTTTAAAAAAAATTCAATTGAAAAGTGATCTGGCAAATAAATATTGTTTTTATTTTTTGTTTTAAAAAAATAATTTATTTTCAATTTAATTTTCAAACTTTCAAACCTGCAAAAAAATGATCTCATTTTGACCTATATGTCAAATGCAGTATGATTCTATGTTTCTCTGTGCTTGCCTGATTAAGGAAGTTTCATCTATTTTTTTAAAGAAAGATATTTCAAAGTGTCTGATTATTATCTGAAAGTACTTTCACAGGAATCAGATATCTGATACTAGACAGCTATGTATCAGATTGAGATGTCACACTGCCTAATGGCTTGTGATATAACACATGAATTCAGGTTAATGTGTCTTTTTTTCTAGGAAGAATGATTAACTCTTGCAGCAATTTTGACAAGATGTGGTGGACTCTTTATCTCTTTGCACATCTTTCTGAAAGATGTTTTGAGCTATTTTAAACTAGGAGTTAGTTGCTAAGTGTATGTTGGTCTGGATCAACCACTGGGTGAACCTTTATACTCATTAATCTGCTAAACAATTCTGTAAAAAGAAGCAGATGGCAATGCTAGGAAGCCTTATAAAATGCTTAACATTGAAGTGGGATTTTATTTTCATAATAGGGCTGGGTAGGTGTAAAATGTAAAAATGTTCTCTCCAGTAATCTGAAAGTCTGACCTTCTGGAAGGAGTATGAAATTTGTATGTGTTAATTTTCTGTTAGTGCCATAACAAACTTTTTGGCATACAAAGCAAAAGTCTATGCATGCGGTCACTTTTACAGAGAAGTCATTCAATCTCTAATATTCATCCTCTGCTTTTTCCAGAACTATGTTATTCCACTAAAAAGACCCTATTTCTATAAGTGTCTAAGGGTCGGTATGGATGGGTATGAGTTGCATTTAGGGATACTTGAATATATGTATATCGAATATATGTATAGAGAAATGAGAACTTTACTGGAAGAAAATTTAATAGAATATATATATATATATATATATATAGTTATACCCCNNNTATATATATATAGTTATTTATTTATTTGGGATAACAACAATAACAAAAATACTAAGAATGGAGCAGGAAAATACAAACAGTCCCTTGCTGACAATGATGATTGAAGGTAGCTGAAATAAATCAGTGGGAGACCACCAAAAAAACCAGACAAAAACTGAGAGCTGGCAGTGGGGACCCCACGGGTGTACCAGGGGCCAGGAAAGAAGGGACCGCTGGGAGTTTGAAGGGGACTGGGGGCCTCCCCAGAACTCCAGGAGCAGGGGAATAGGGTTCAGGACAGCCAAACCAGTGAGGGGTAATGGCCAGAAACCCTCTCCTGGGATATCCAGGGCAGCTGTGGAAAGATCTGGTGGTCGGCAGAGGCTGTGGCAAGCTGGAAGGCTCAGAACCACATGGACTGGACCAAGATGGCAGCAGTGGAGATTGGAGGAGCAAAGGAGACGTCCTCACTTCAGGAGATCCATGAGAAGGGAAGGGCCTGTCACCTCCAGCAGCTGTATTTATAGTGCCACAGGCTCCTCCCCAAGCTCCATGCCTGGTGGGCATCTTTTCGCGTCATCACACTTTCCTATTGGTTGTTACTCAGTCTGCCCCAGCCCCAAGGCCCACCCCATTTCTGCCCAGGAGTGTAGGCTTTATTTTCCTCCCTAGTCACGTGCTCAAAAACAGTGCCCCAATTCCAACCTCCAGAAGACCACAGCAAACATCTCCCAATGCTTCCCATGAAAAATCACTGACTCCCACTGTTCCAATGCCACTCTCCACAGAGATCCGTTCATACTTATCTGTTAATTTGCGGGTGGACAGCAGCAGCGGGCTGGCCCGCACCCTACGCGACAAGGGCACGTGTGGTAGTGGCGGCGGGAAATGTGGGCAGCACGGCGCCAGCACCAGCACCAGCGTGACCCACTGCAATGCTGTCCACACCATCCCTGCCAGGGTGCTCCCCTGAATGTGCACAGTCATGCGGCTCAGGATGGTAGCGGCTCTGGGGCGACTCTGCACGCGGGGCAACACAGCCAGGGTGTTTCCCTTGTGCGCACGTGGGGCCGCTGAGTGGTGCCACTGCCCAGTCCATGGATGGGTGCAGCCATACTTCTGTCCATACCCCTTGGCCTTGGGACTCAAATGGGCCTGCTGCCTGCAAGAGTCGGTCAGAAGAGGAATATTGTCTCAATTTTGTCATCAGGGACTTGGACAATACAGGTACCCTGAAAACTTAAGCTAAGATCTTGACAAGAGTTTGCAGCAGCCTACCTGTCTGAGACTGTCAGTGGCTGCCAGGTACTGCTCCCTGGACTGAGACTGGAATGTGATTCCTATGGAAACCAAGGTGCAGATAGCCCAGAACAATGAACGGCGTGGCACTGAGTGTGCCGTACCCTTCTCTGATAACTGTGGGAAAGGAATGAGGAATGCTGTGCCTGTTGTCCAGAATCAACAAACTCACACAGACACTGTCCAGGAAGATTGATTTGTTCATGGTAACACGAAAACACACCTCCTGGCAAAAGGCCACTCGCCTCTGAAGCTGACCACACCTCGGACATTCCTCCTTGGACGTGAGTGGTAGAGAAAGGCAGAGATTAGCAGAAGTCCATGGGACAGAAGAGGGGTGAGATGTAACACCTGGTATAAAGATGGCTTCTTAGCAACTGAACTTTGGAAGATTTTCTCACCAAAGAATCATGACGATCTGTATGGATGCCTCAAGGACTCGTCATCTTGTGGTAGTTATATACCCCTTTCTCTCTCTTTTCTTTACTTCACCTTTCTCACTTTCATCTATTGCACTGCTGCTTTATGGGCACATAATAAAGTATCACTGTTTGGCTAAACTTCCCTCTTGGAATTTTCTTTTGCACTCT